>JAVJHY012089033.1:0-27972 GCA_035593235.1 Phascolosoma agassizii
CAGTCGGATCCCGGCGCGTTCGGGTGGACGCTCCCAGCTGGCTAGTGCCGAGACCGCCTATCGAATCATGACTGAGCGACGACCCGATCTGGCACCGCTGTTGTTCGAACCGATTGCCACCGACCGGCGGGGTGAGGTGCCTGAAGGGGCGGACCCATGGTTTGAGATCCCGGTGCTGTCGCACTCGGGCGACCGTGTTACGGGGCTCTATCAGCGCCAGTATGTGGACTCCGCTGCCAGGTTTAGCGATGCTCCCAAGCTTGACCGCGAGCAGATTCGGGCCCTGGACCTGTTCGATGAGATTATGAACGACCCGACGATGCACTTCGAGATGCAGTTCTCGCCCGGCGACATGCAGTTCGTCTATAACCACTCACAACTGCATGATCGCACCGGTTTTCTGGACTGGCCAGACCCAACCCAACGCCGCCATCTTATGCGCTTATGGTTATCAATCGAAGGGGATCGTCCCTTACCGCCCTGTTTTGAAGAGCGTTACGGGTCCCTGGAGATTGGTAATCGGGGCGGTATCATCACGGACGAAACCAGGCTCCACGCTCCGCTTGATTGAAGTTGGCTATTACAAACGTGCAGAGATCTTTGAATTGATCTGGGCAGGCTAGTGAGTCAGAAAGCTAGTCGCAGATAAGCGTTTTCGGTCACAAGCCTTCTCGAGTCCGTCTTTGACGAACCTGGTCAATGATGACCGTGGTACCGCGGTCAGTAATAATTGCACTGAGCAACATTTCATCCTGGCCATTTCGCGACGGCCATCCAACGACCGTGACAGTTTCGCCTACGCTCGCAACAGCGCGGGAATTACCGGAACGATCCCATCGACCTGGATTCATACTTTCGATTCGCCAGGTCTCACTGCCACCACCATCAAGCTCGGTTTCCAGCACAAGCTCAATGTGCGGCCTGGAAAACGAAAATGCAGTCAGCACACCGGTACGTTGAATCTTGTTGTCAATGTCATAACCTGCAAACGAGTGGTGCGCTTGTGATTGATAGGACAGCAGGGCTGACAGCACTACGAACAAGGTGATCGGTAATTTCATTTTTCCGCAAATTGTGGGAGGTCAGCTGATATAACGTCTGTATCGCCAGATCGTTGACATCTAATTGCTGGCCACAACTACGCTGATCTGGCGAAACTAATTTTTTCCTGCAACGTCCACAAGTATTCTGTAGATCATGTCCGTGCCCTGTGCAAGTGACCTGACCGAGACCCGTTCATCATTACCATGCATCCGTGACAGATCTTCCTGACTGATCGGATAAGGGTAAATTCCATAGACTGGTACACCCCTGCTCCGCCATGCGCCGGCGTCGGTACCCGCCTGAAACAGATAGGACGTGACCTGTGCCTCGCTATATTGCTGTTTCGCCGACCGCGCAAGTGCCTGGTACAACTCGGTGTCCTCGGACGATGGCAGTTCCTGCGACCTCGCATTCAGGTTCGCCAACAATTCTTCCTGGCTTGAATCACCTCGCGACGAAATTTCAATATTGATAGTCGGGTCCGCCAAAACGCCGCGAATCTCATCGATGAACGCGCCGACATCAGTGCCCGGGATCAGGCGGAAGTTGACGAGCGCCGACGCAGAACCAGGAATCACATTGCTGCGAAAACCGCCGTCAAGAATTACTGGCGAAATCGTGTTGTGAGCGAAAGCGTGCAACAACGGGTCCTCACTAATGGCGCGATCAGCTTGATTCAGCCTCGCAGCGTCATCCTGTGCCAATAGATCCGCAAAATACGTCTTCATTGGCTCTTCGGCAGTCTGTCCCAAGGTTGCGAAGAATTGTCGGGTTGAAGGAATGAGCTGGACGCCGGTTTCGTAATCCGCCAGCCTCGTTAACGCCCGCGCGAGAGAAAAAATCGCGTTGTCCGGGCGCGGCATCGATGAATGTGTACTTGATCCCGCACTGGTCAGTTGCAAGGTCAAAGAAAACTTATCCGCGGTAGATATGCTGACGTAGCGGACCTTTTCCGGGTCGTTCGTATTCTTGATAATCCAGCCGCCTTCGTTTAAGGCGAACTCCGCGTCGATCAGCGGCCAGTGATTGTCCGCGAGCCAGCGCGTGCTATATGAGCCACCTTCTTCGTCAGCTTCAGCGAGAAAAATAACATCACGGGATAATGGCACTTCCTCCCGCGCCAGGCGCATGACGGCTTCGGCGAAAACGGCCAGCCCGCCTTTAAAGTCGATCGCACCTCGCCCATAAACGTATCCGTCGACAATCTCTCCGCCGAAAGGGTCCTGCGTCCACTTCTCCGGTTCTACACCCACGACATCCGCATGTGCGGCTAGCAGGATCGGTTTCTTCGAACCATCACCCCTTAGTCGTGCAATGAAGTGTGCTTTGCCCGGCTGAGGCGTTTCAATAATAGAAACCTCGAATCCTAATGGCGCGAATTTGGTTTCCAGCAGGATTGCCAACTCTCCCTCGTTGCCCGGCGGGTTCGAGGTGTCCACTCGAATAACTTCACCCAGCAGGTCGGCAGTCGCGTTGGATTGCGCCAACGACGACTCTGACAGCAGCATCGGAACAGCGATCGCGAAGATTGCTAATACTCTTGGAATCATTTGGCATGCCCCCTGTATTTGGAATATTTTATTATAAGTACCGAAGCCCAAAATGGATTCAGTCTTGCTCTGCCTCAAATTAGTTTCGATTGTTGCTAGTTGCAGCAACGGGCGGCGGCAACCGCCAGCCGATTGGGACTACTTCCCAATATAGACGAATTAAGTGTAAGATAATCGTAACTTCTTAGGCACGCCCACAGTAATAGCCGTACAAACGGCACTGATCAAAGCAATGCGGGCGAGAACACTTCAAAAATAATTTTAGTATTTAGTCTTTAATTCGGTTCAATTTTGTAAGGACCCGGCTTTTTCTGCCGGTTCGCTCGACAGATCGCTGCCGAGTCTTTTTGAATGGGGGAAAGATAATGCTTCAGAATTATTTTTGTAGTGTGCTCAATCGATCGAATATTGTGTCGGTCGGACGAGGTTTCACGCTCGCCTTGGCAATGCTCGGCCTGGCGATGCCCGCGACCGCGCAGGATGACGAAGAGCAGATCGAAGAAGTTGTCGTCACCGGCTCGCAAATTCGTGGTTCGTCGACGACCGGGGCCTTGCCCATCAGCGTTGTTGGCCGCGAGGAGATTGCAACCGCGGGCGTCGCCTCAGCGGACGAGTTGTTCAGATATCTTCCTGGCGTTGGCGCCGTTGGCTTTGGTGGCAACAACCAGCGCTCTACCAGCTTCGGCATTAATGGTGCTCGCGGCGATGTCGCCTCCATCAACCTGCGAAGTCTCGGCGAGGGCAACACCCTGGTGCTCATGAATGGTCGTCGACTTGTCGATCATCCGAGCACACAAACAGACGAGCAGACCGCACCCGCGGTCGCCGTCAACATGAACGCGATACCGATTATGGGCCTGGAAAGGGTCGAGGTACTTCGTGATGGCGCGTCAGCACTGTATGGCACTGATGCTGTTGCCGGCGTGGTCAATACAATTCTGCGGAAAGACTACGAGGGCATTGAATTATCCGCCCGCTACGGCAGCGCTGACAGTCTGGACGAAACAACGATCAGCCTCATCGGTGGCCTTAACTTCAACGGCGACAGGACAAACATCACCGGGTCGTTTACGTACCACGACCGGAGTGAGCTGGCAGCAGCCGATCGGTCGTTTTCGGCGAATCGCGATGCACGTGGCCAGGTTACCGATCCCCGATTTATCACAGGCGGGGTCGGCGATTCGTCATTCAACAACAGCAGTACGATTACGCCATGGGCATCCTTTACCGTCCCCGGTATCGGGGCAGCCGTTACGCAGGCAGGCTTGCCGATTACTACCGGGGCTGGCATATTTTCGCTCGTTCCGGCAAGCGTGGGGGGCGCAGGTTGCGTCAGCACATTGGCGGCAGCACCTTCTGACACCTGCATCATTGCCGCAAATGGTCCAGCGTCGCTGCGACACAATCGCAATGCCGATGCCACTTTGATGCCGGGTGTGGAAAGGACGAACTTCTTCGGTACGATCACCCATACGTTCGATAATGATTTCGAGATGTATTCGGAAATCGGTCTGTACCAGGCGCACAGTTTTTATGATCGCGGTGATGGTGGTGGCGGACCCCTGTCCACTCAGCCTATTGATCTCCCGGCATCCAATTATTGGAACCCGTTCGGACCGATCACATTCTCTGATGGATCAATCAATCCAAATCGACTTCCTGGCCTCGACCTCGCACAGGTGCCTGCAGAAGGTCTGGCTTTGCCATTCCGAAGCGGGGTGGGTGGCGCGCGCGCGCGTTACCGTATCTCGGAACGACCGGGACCGATCGTTAAAGTTAAAGATGAAAGCTATCGATTTGTTCAGGGTCTGCGCGGCAGCAGGGGTGAATGGGATTTCGACACCGCGTTCGTTTACTCCAAGGCGCAAACACTTGATCGCACATTCAACCGTATCGGGCTGAATGAGTTCATGCGGCAGCTGGCTCTTGAAACGCCGGCCGCTTACAACCCCTGGACTGGTGCTGGCACGTACGTCAACAATGCCTTTGATTCCACATCCAATCCTGCCAGCACTACGGATCCGTTTTACATCGATGTTGATCGTGGCGGCACAACGAGGTTGATGCTGGTCGATTTCAAAGTATCGAACAATGACGTCTGGGAACTGCCAGCTGGCTCTCTCGGTTTCGCTGGCGGCATCGAATTCCGCCGCCAGACATATGAGGATAATCGCGATCCACACCTTGATGGTACGGCACCGCTGAATAACTTCGTACGTGACCAGATCTTCCCGAGCAGCGTGATGGGCTCAAGCGATACGCCGGATACGTTCGGTCGTCGCAGTGTAACGTCGCTGTTTGTCGAATTCGCAGTGCCGCTCGTTGCACCCGATATGAATATTCCGCTGGTGGAGAGCCTCGATTTGCAGTTGGCCGCTCGCTATGAGGATTTTGATGATATCGGCAACGTGACGAAACCGAGAATTGCTTTGTCGTGGTACCCAATGGAAGGACTGCAATTTCGTGCCTCTTATTCCGAGGGTTTCAAAGCACCGAACCTTGCGATGACCAGTGAACCTGTGATTTCACGGCAGGTTGGCGGAGACGACTGGTATTTCTGCCAGGCACAAGTCAACCTTGGCATCGCGCCGAATCTGGGCGCTTGTATCGACACCGGTATCGGTAACGATTTCAACACGGGTGTTGAACGCCTGACGTCAGGTTCAAAGTTGTTGCAACCCGAGGAATCCGAGAGCACGTCGTTCGGTGTCGTGTTTCAACCTGAATTTGTCGAAGGTCTGACGGTCACAGCTGACTGGTGGTCAATTGATCAGACGGGAATTGTTGGCATTTTCGGCACGCCGAATCACCTGGCGCTCGACTGGGCGTTGCGCATCAACGGCATGGCGCCGAATCCTGATGTCGTCAGGCAAGTCGCAACGGCGGACAATATTGCGTTCTTCACGGGTTCCGGACTTGATCCGGTAGGGCAGGTTCTGCAAACGACAGTGCCCTATTTCAACCTCGACAGTCGTGAAACGGAGGGGGTCGATATCTCAGTTGTTTATGACCTGGAGACCAACCGATACGGTTCGTTTACGTTCGGCCTTAACGCGGCGAAACTCTTGAAGACTTTCCAGAGCACATCGTCGCTCGGCGATTTCATCAATGCACAAGGTGAGCCGTCGATCGTGGTTGTTTCCGGTGGAGATTTGATCGAGCGAGATCAACGCCCGGAATGGAAAAGTAGTGGCTACGTCAAATGGAATTCTGAGAATTTTGGCGCTGGTTTGTACTTTAATCATGTTGGTGAGTTTAATGACACGGGTGTTGTTAGTGACACCGTCCCCGGCTTGTTCTGGAGGGTTGATAGCTGGACGACTTACAACATTAGTGGCGAGTATCATTTCCGCATGGGCGATTTTGCCGATAGCACGATCCGCGTTGGTATCAACAATGTGACCGACGAAGATCCGCCACTGGCTGATGAAAACCTCAACTACCTGGCATCTATGCACAACCCGCTGGGTCAGTATGCCTACGTCAACCTCATCCTGGGTCTTGACTAGGAACAGGCCTGGCATCTGAAATTCGGACGGCATTCGGCGAATCAATATTGAATTGATAGCCGGATGCCTGTTCGGTTCCAGCTGAGAAAAGACAAGATGGCCCGATGGGGCATTCTGAAGAAAGGGCGGCCAATCAGGTAGCCCTTTTTTTATTTGGTGGTGCTGGGTCAATTGGCCTGCTCTGCTTGTTTTGCGGGAATGGGACGGTGCCGATTGATCTTTAGCGTTCTGCGCGTTCGAGAGGCATTGAAAAATCCACCTCGCCGCAAGTTTTTTGTGGCTCAAAATACAACTGGATTCGAGATTGAATCGCGCTACAGACCAATCATTTTCCACCGAAAAATCAATTCACAGATTGGCTAGGTTACCGACAATTTCGGTCTATCTTGTGCATATTCTCGGTACTCATTCTCGGCCGAAGATGATCATCGTAGTGGCAACATGAAAAGTAGGGCGACTTCCCAAAGTTATCGAACAAACCGGTTTGTCTTGTTCCACAATCTACGAAATGATTCGCCGCAAAGAGTTTCCATATCAGTTCAACTTAGACCCACGCGCGGTAGGTTGGCGGCTTAACCCGACACAGTTTCAATGATCTGTTGCCACCGGTAGAGTATAAAACGGAATTTACAGATCGGCCGGTAGGTGTCTCGAGAACCGGGACCGATTCACATTGCTGGCGAAAGGTCGCCTATCTGCATACCTGATGACTCGCAATCCTTGCTTGAATCTGGCCGCTTGAGGTCCGGAACGGCCTGGCGATGCACATTCAAATGTGTATTTGCGCTAGATTTCAGCGGATCTCGCTGGATTGACTCGAAGAGCAGCCCTGTAACATCGGCGGCATTTAGTGGCTTACTCCACAGGTATCCCTGCACATACTCGCAATCGTGCGCGGCCAGCCAATTGTGCTGCTCAAACGTCTCTACGCCTTCAGCAACTACGCTGAGAGAAAGGCTTTTGGCGAGGGTAAGCATGGCTTGACAGATAGAGTCGCCCTCCGTGTTTCTGCCGAGTTCATCAATAAACGACCGGTCGATTTTGAGGATGTCAATGTCGAAACGTTTCAGATAGGCCAGCGACGAATAGCCGGTACCGAAATCGTCGATGGACACACTAACGTTCATGTCTTTCAGCTTGCTGAGGATGGCACAAGTGCGGTCGACCTCGTGCATAAGGGTCGATTCTGTGATCTCCACCTCCAGCAAGTGCGAATCGATGTTGTGTCGCGCGCAGGCATCGCCGATCAAGGCTATCGGATTGCCGTGCACAAACTCGGTCGCGGAGAGGTTAATTGCAACCGGTACCGCCACGCCTCCTTTGCGCCAGGTACTCAGCTGGCGGCAGACTGTATCGACAACCCATCGATTAACGTCCAGGATCAGTCCGGATTCTTCAGCGAGCGAGATTATTTCCAGCGGCGATACCCAACCACGTTCGCCGTCATGCCAGCGTAGCAAAGCCTCGAGTCCGACGACCTGCCCGTCGGAAACCGAGTATTTCGGTTGATAGTGCATTTCAAGACGACTGTGGCGCAGGGCATCGCGAAGAGAGCTCTCGAGCTGGACTTTACCCAGCACTTCGTCGCGCATGTCGTCGCAGAACGCGGTGTAACTACCGGGTGCAGACTTCTTGGCCGCGTTCATGGCCAACCCGGCACCCTTGATCAGCGCATCGACCGTGTCGCCGTGTTCGGGCGACCAGGCGAGTCCAATGCTTGGCGTCATGTGCAACTCGTTGCCGTCTCGCATGAACGGTTGCTGCAGACATTCAATCCATTTGTCGGCGAGCGCAATCGCTGCCTTTTTCGCGGTCCCAACCCGCAGTGCGGCAACAAATTCATCGCCCCCGACGCGGGCTATCGCTGAGTCGACGTCGAATCTGGATGCAATCTGTTCAAGGCCAGAGCGCAGTCGGCGCGCGACGGCCGACAGCATTTTGTCGCCAACTTTGTGGCCGAACGAATCGTTGATTCGCTTGAAGCCGTTCAGGTCGAGATGTATCAGGGCAACCTGACTGTTATCGCTGGTCGATTCCTGGAACATTTCGTCAAGTCGTTCGCGCAGCATGACCCGGTTCGGTAGTCCGGTCAGGTCGTCAAAATATGCCAAGCGGTGGATCTTCTGCTCTCGGGCATCCAGCGCTTTCAGGTTTTCGGCGCCACGCAGTATGTAGCGCAATCGGTGAGCGAGAAGAGACCAGTTTACTGGTTTGGATATGAAATCTGTCGCACCGCATTGATATGCCCTGTCGATCGACTCCGAATCGTCGTCGCCGGTGACCATGACGATCGGAGTCAAACGATGCCTCGTGGAGCTTCGCAGCCGTTCGCAAGTGGTAAACCCATCCATGACCGGCATATTGACGTCGAGCAGGAAGATGTCAGGACAGTGCTCCCGAGCCTCTGCAATAGCGTCCTGACCATTTCCAACCGTCCGGACCTCGAATCCGGCAGATGCCGCCGCTTCAGACAACATCAGTTGCATCATTTCGTCGTCATCGGCAATCAATACCAGGGGCAATTTGTTTTCGGCGCTCATACAGCCTCCCGATAGAGTTCATCATTGACCGCATCGTGAACAGATTCCAACAGCAATATGGCGGCTTCGCTGAGTTCCCGCGACAGCTCCAGATTATCGTCACGACAGGCAGTTTCGACCTGCGCGGCGAGATCTGCAATCTCGCGTGCACCGATACTGCCACTACTTGACTTGAGCACATGTGCGGCTTGACGCATGGTTGTTAGGCAATGGTTATGGCGCCCTTCATTCAGCTGCGCGACCAGTTTTTCCGAACTCGTCAGATATGTTTGCAGCACGTGATTCAGGATGCCCGGCCGCTCGGCGGATTCCAGCTCGCGAATCGCGTCCAGCGCCCTGCTGTCAAGCCGGACCGATACACGCCGGCTGTCGTCGCTGTTGTTCGACTCGTTATCGGTAGTAGCCGCTTGTCTCCGCAAAACCCATTGATGGACTACACGTTCCAATGACTCGAGTGTATATGGCTTGCAAATGAACTCGTCCATACCAGCTCTCTCACACAAGGTGCGAATCTCCTCATTGGAGTTGGCTGAAACGCCGACGATCGGCAACCGGGCGCCATCCTTTTCCCAGGCGCGTAACAGAAGGGTCGTCTCGACGCCGTCAGTATTGGGAAGGTGCAAGTCCATCAGCACCAGGTCGTACGCTTCCGTTGTTGCTTTGGCGATACCGATCTTGCTGTTGCTGGCGATGCTAACGTCGCAGCCAAGTTCGCCGAGCATTCCTTCGGCGACAAGTTGGTTGATTTCATTGTCTTCAATCACCAGGACGCGCGGTCGTTGTTCGCCATCATCGGAATCGTTTGCGGCCGTCAGCACGGGCAACGTAGTTGTATCCGACTGCAAGTGATCCAAAAATACGCTCCAACGGATTGGCTTGCGAACAACAGTCATGGGTATGCCCTGAGCTAAACCATAGTCCTCCAATTCCGTGGCATTGCGACTGAGACAAACAGGTGTAACGGCAGCGTCCTTCAATTTCATCAGAACCGGGGACAGGTGGTGCTTGTTTAACCCGTCAGCGTCGAGGATGACCGAGTCAAATCCCTGCGTGTCATTATCAATCGCGTTGGCCAACTCCGATGTAGAGTTTACGGTTACTACGATTCCACCACGATAAGTAACCTGCCTGCAGACCGCGCTGGAAAGTGAACGGACAGGTGTCGCTAACAGTATCCGACGCCCGACGAGCGTTTGGTGGTCAGTGGCTTCGGTGACCTCGACGAGCTCAAACGGAATTTCACACCAGAACGTTGAACCGATATTCAGTGCGCTCTCGACGCCAATCTTGCCGTCCATAAGTTCGACGAGTTGGCGGCAGATAGACAGGCCAAGCCCGGTGCCTCCGTACTGCTGAGTCGTCGATTCGTCAGCCTGCGAAAAGGGGCTGAATATGTGGTTCTTCTTGTCTTCCGGGATACCTATACCGCTATCGGTAACCTCGACCCTGACGATACGGTTGGTTGCATCACCGCCGACGCAGCGAGCCGTCAGCGTCACCTCGCCGGCATCTGTAAATTTGACGGCATTGGCCACCAGGTTGGTCAGAATTTGTCGCAGACGGTAGGAGTCGCCACGCAGTCGTTGCGGGACGTCAGGGTCGACGAGACCAAGAATCTCGATTTCCTTTTTCGCAGCTATGCTGGCGAGGACACCGGTCGATTCATCGACGATGTCTGCCAGTTCAAACTCCCGGTCGTCCAGTTGGAGCTGACCCGACTCGATCTTCGACAAGTCGAGAATGTCGTTGATGATTTGCAGCAGAGAATCAGCAGACTGGGAGATTGTCTGCGTAAAGTCGCGCTGACGGTCGTCGAGATCAGTTCCGCGCAACAACTCGGTCATACCGATCACGCCATTCATCGGCGTGCGGATTTCGTGGCTCATGCGGGCCAGGAACGTGCTCTTGGCTGCGCTGGCTTCCTCCAGTTCTGTGTTGCGGCGGTTCAACTCAGTAGTACGCTCTCCGACTTGCCGAGCCAAGTCCTGAGCGACGACTTCTTCCTGACGTATCCGAGCATTCTTGTGCCGTAACAGCCAGGAAAGTGCCCCAATGAATAATGCCAGGTATGCAGCGTAAGCCCAGGATGTCTGCCACGGTGCGGCACTAACAGTTACTGGAATCTTGAGCGAAACATCGTTCCAGACGCCCAGCGCGTTCGTGGCTTTCACTTCGAACACATAGCGACCAGCGTCCAGGTTGGTGTACGTTACGCGGCGCTGCATGCCGGCATCCACGAACTCCGAATCGAAGCCTTTCAGCCGATACGCATAACGAATCCGCTCCGGGTCGACATAATCCACAGCAGAGAATCCGAACGTTACCACGTCATCGCTGTATGCGAGGTTGACCATTTCGACCTCGGGAACAACGCCGACAGCATGCAGCGGCTTGTTGAGGACATCCAGTTTGGTCAGAACAACCGGTAACGACTGGTCAGAGATATTGACCATGTTCGGCAAGAACACGTTGTAGCCTCGCGGACCACCGAATAATAAGCGCCCGTCCCTGCTTCTGTGGTGTGCGCCAAAATTGAACTCTTCGTCCTGTACGCCATGTGATTTGAAAAAGGTCTGCTGCTGCTCAGTTCGTGGGTCAAACTTTGTGAGCCCTCGATTCGTGCTGAGCCAAAGGTGTCCGGTGTTGTCGGCTTGGATGCCATAGACGACATCATTGATTGCATGACCCCGTCCGAAATGTGTAAAGCCTATCGCTGACGGATTTTCCGAATTGCCATCAACTCGGCTGAGTCCACCACCCGCCATACCGAGCCACACGGTATTCGACGAATCAACGAGAATCGAATAAATCGCGTTGGACGCCAGCGACATGTTGCTCATGTCATCATACGTAAACTCCTGAATGATGCCGTGCGCCGGGTCCAGCAGGATCAGTCCTGCACCGTCTGTGCCGATCCATATCTTGCCATTGCGGTCTTCGGCAAACGCAGTGACTCTTGCCGATTGCAGTGCCGAATCTGGTTCATTTACGTCGGGGTAGCGGATGATCCGGTCTGTTTCCGGGTCGTAGAGATTCACGCCGCCGCCAAACGTTCCAATCCAGACGCGGCCAAGGCGGTCTTCGAATAGCGACATGATTCCATCGGCCGAGAGGCTGTTCGAATCGTTCGGGTCGTGGCGGTAGTTTGTAAGATGCATGTCCGCTGAAAGTCGTGCAAGACCACCATTCATCATGCCGATCCACAGATTGTCACCGGAATCGGATAGCAACGACATCACGCGATCATCGGGCAATATCGACTCGTTGGCCAACAATGATTCAAGCGTAGTACTGCGGTCGAATCTGTCAATGCGCCGCAGGCTTGAGCCTATTGTGCCAATCCAGATGTTGCCCGCGGAGTCATCGGCAAATGACGTAACGTATGCGCCGTCCATCCAGTCGGGGTACTGGTGACCGAACCGCCAGCTACGAGGATTCCACCGGTTTACCCCGCCCGCTCGCGTGCCAATCCAGAGCATCCCATCGTAATCCTGCGCGATCGACATTATGAAATCATCACTGAGCGAAAACCGGTCGTCGCTATCCGCTATATAGCGAGAAAAGCTGGCGGTACGACGATCGAACAGGTTGAGTCCATCCGCTGTCCCCACCCACAACCGGGCTTCATCGTCCTCAATAACTGCTCGGACGTCGTTATTGCTGAGAGAGGCGGGGTCGTTCGGGTTTGTGCGATAAATTACGACACGGCCGTCAGCTGGATCCAATCGAACGAGGCCTCCTCCGAAGGTTCCTGCCCATATCTTCCCGCTGCTGTCTTCTGTCAGCGTCAGGACATTCTTGCCATGCAGCGACGAGTCAAGCGGAAAATGGTCGAAGCTGTCGGACGCACTCTGCCAACGCAGGATGCCGTCGTCAGTCCCGACCCAGATGTTGCCGTCACGATCTTCAAGCAACGCAAACATTTGCTTGCTGTTGCTCGCCAAGTCGGTCGGAATGCTGAGTCTTTGGACCGTTGTCGCGCCTGGAGCAATGCGGTTGAGGCCGGCGTCACGCGTAGCTGCCCAGACGGTGCCGTCTCGAGCGATAATGAGCTTTCGAACGGCGTCGCTCGATATTGTCGTCGGGTCGCTCGCGTCGTGTCGATAACTCCGAAAATCACCGGTCTGTCGCTGCCAGATAGCCACTCCGCCACCATCTGTCGCGAGCCAGATATCGCCATTTTTGTCCTCGTCGATGGACCATATGTAGTCACTCGAGAGTGCTGCAGGATTCCCTGGTTCGCGGCCGTAAACGACAACGTCGTATCCATCGTAGCGGTTCAGTCCGTTTTCCGTGGCTAACCAGACGAATCCGCGGGAGTCCTGGTACGTATCCATGACGGTGCTCTGCGAGAGTCCATCATCCAAACCGAGTTCGCGGAACACCATCGGTGATTCTGCGCCGGCGACCGCCGGGAGCGCGCACAGGCCAAGAAACAACACCTGTGCTAACAGGTGATGAACGTATGCAGATCCATTTGCGCCCCAATGTGTCACTGTGATTTACCCTCTTGCCTCGGCTACTCGTGTTCAACCCATTGATTGACGTTCATCGGCGATGCAAGACCACTGCTGATGACTGTGCTGTCGTCCCACGGCTGCGACTGGCTCCATAGATAACCCTGGCTCCAGAGGTAGCCCTGGCTCCAAAGGTAGCCGCGACTCCAAACGTAGCCCTGACTCCACAAATAGCCCTGGCTCCAGAGGTAGCCGCGGCTCCAGAGATAGCCGTCGGCATCCAGCGGGTCGCCATTCTGATCCATGATGTAATAGTTGCCGTTCTCGTCAACATTTGCCGGCCCACCGTAATGCCGCTGCCCGCGCAGATCTTTGCGAATGTCCAGCCCGGTGTTGGCGCAGTCACTTGCTGCCGATTGTACGGCGGCCAACGCGTCGACCAGACCAGCACCTTGCTGAAATACGCTGTAGGCGAGTTGACCGGTATCATCGACCGCCGGCCGTGCGGTGGTCATCAGCCGACATTTCACATCGTCCGGAGTCAGGCCGGGGTCGGTGGCGAACATCAGGGCAGCGATACCGCTTACGATTGCCGCGGACTGTGACGTGCCGGATATCGCGAAGTATCGATCCGTTGCAAGCATTGAGTCCGGGTGTTGCGTGCTGATGTAACTATCGTATGGCAGCGCTGAAACGATGTGGCCGCCCGGTGCGACGACTTCGGGTTTGATGAAGCCCTCAAATGTCGGTCCGACAGACGAGAATGATGCAAGCGGGTCGTCGCCAGCATCGGCTGTAGAGAAATTGTCGGACATTGCACCGACGGTGATAACGTATGGCACATTGCCGGGCACGCCGATAGACATCGCAGAAGGGCCCGCGTTACCGGCCGAAACAATCACTGCAATTCCGGCTTTCCAGGCACTCATGACGGCCTGGTTCAACGGGTCGTCCCAGTAGTACGATTGTGGTGCCGCGCTGAAAGAGAGATTCAGAACCCGCACGTTGTATTTGTTCTTGTTTGATACGACGAGATCGATGGCCTCAATGACGTCCAGGTAGGTGCCGCTACCATCGTAGTCAAAAGCGCGGACCGCGAGAATGTCGGCGTGGGGAGCTATGCCCTCGTACACCAAGTTTTCGGCATGTCGATTGCTGGCGATGATGTTAGCCACGTGTGTTCCGTGGCCATGCGGGTCGTCGGCAATCGGCGCATCCGTCGTGTCGAAGCGGGCGATGGGTGATTTTTCCAGCAACGTGTCAGCTTCCCACCACAGTCCGGTATCAATGACTGCCACCGTGACGCCCGTTCCAAGCGAATATCCTGTGTGGACGTCCGGGGCATTTACGAGCTGCGGATGCTCAAACTGCACCCTGGATACCATTTTTTGGACTTCAGACCACTCAAGGTAGCCGTTCGATTCTGAATCGCGGGAAAATTCCGTCGGTTCGTCCGTCGATGTATCGGGCACCGTTGCCTCTTGGCTCTCAGTTGGCGGGCTGGGGTTGGCGTCGGCTTCCATCGTCGTTGACTGAGTTGACGTATCTGTCGTCAAATTGTCGGATAAGCGGCTACGCTTGGTCTTTCGACTGTTGGTGGTAACCTCCCGGTTCTCGTAGACACGTATTCCCGGCCTCGAACGGAGTTGACCTACCTGTTCGGCACTGAGTTTGGCGCCGACTCCATTGATGATCGACAGGCGGCTGACGATCTCGCCGCCAGCAGCGACCACCAGTCTGGCGGCCACATCGCTGGAATTTGCCCGGACGATGTAGCTCTTGTCCGGCAGAGAAAGCGTGGATACTTCGGAGCCCAATTCGGACGCGAATACGGGTGCGGTGAAAAACACGATTACGAGACCGATGAGTGCGTGTATCTTAATCTGAGTTAGCCTTGTATAGGTAGCCATTGGTGGTGCTCCGCCGTTATTTCGGGGTTATTCGAAATGGGTGGCTATTACATCAGGGCTTTGACCATCTGGCTTGGCTGCTGGTCGACTCGTCGATTGAAAATGTGTGAACTGGTTCAAATAATGGTCAGGTTAAGTCATTGCGGCGAGATCCAGCGATGAAGTGTTGGATAGCGTCAGGGTTGATACATATTCGCGAAGATCATGCCTCGACAGCGGCTGGCATATCTGGAATCCCTGCACGTCTTCGCAACCAGTGACACGTGCTCGATCCAGGTCATCAGGCGTTTCGACGTGCTTGGCGATCAGAATTGCGTCGCAGCCGGTCGCAACCGCTCGGGCGATCGCAAGAACATTGCCTGCGTCTGTCCGTGACCGGCGCAAGTCGATCTTGAACGCGCTCGGTGATAGGCGAGATAGCGTTTCGAGCTGCACATTGCCGGTCGTAAAGTCGTCTATAATGAGACCCAGACCGGCAGCCCGAATCTCTGCTAGCTGCTTCTCCGATTGACGCACTCGATCACACGACGACTCGGAAACTTCCAGCTCTACGAACTTCGGGGGCAACCTGAGGTCAGCAATCGACGCCAGCAGCCGTTCGGCAAACGAATCGTCAACCAGCTGTTCGTCGGCCACGTTAATCGTGACGGGAAACGTCAAGCCGGCCTCCAGCCAGCCATGCGCCTCCTTGCAGGCGGACGCTGTTGCCCAATCCGCGAGTTCCCGAATTGCGACTCCGTTGCCCAGCCGATCAAACAACTGTGCGCCATTGATTAACCCGAACAGAGGGTGAAGCCAGCGAATCAACGCTTCCGCAGCAACGACCTGCCCCGAAAGCAAATCGACCCTGGGTTGATAAAACAGTTCCAACTGGTCCGCGCGAAGTGCCTCAAGCAGCTCCGATTCGAGATCGTCGTAATGCTGCATCGAAACGGCTTGTCCCGACGAGCCCGCCGGAGCTGACGTATCAGCGGCGGACTTTGCGGCAAAGATAGCCGAGTCGATCAGGAGATCGGCGGTGTCACCGTCCTGGGGGAACTGTGCGACTCCTGAGCAGATCGTCATTTCATCGTTCGCCAATGAGTCGGTCTGACGGATAAAATTGGCAAGCCACTCAGAATCCGGAGTGTTGTCAATGATAGCCACAGCGTGCTGGCCATCGAGACTCGCGAGGCAAGAGCTGTCGGTGTTCGGGAGCTCAAACGTGGCGAAGCTGGATTCATCAGCCCACGCCGCATTGAACTTTTTTCCCAGCGCGCCAAGTTGCTCGACATGGCGGAGTGAACGGCCCTGTCTGCCATCCGGCGTAAGAACTGTTAGGCAAACAACAGCGAGGCCGCGCCGCCGAAACTTGGCGCGATCGAGACGGTCATTGAGAGTCTGGGCAAACAGGTGCCGATTGGGTAACCCTGTCGCCGGATCGGTGTATGCCAGCTGAAACAGTTGTGCCTGATTGCCTTGGGTGCCGGCGTTTTCGTATATCGTTACACTGACTTTGTCCTGGCCGCGAACGTCGAGACATACTGTCCAGGTTTCTTGCCGTCCCGCTACGTCAGTTTCGAAATCCTCCTGCCTCGACTCGCGGGTATGAAGAACCCTGCGGAGCAAAGGGAGAACCTGTTTCTCGACGAATTCCTCGAGAATGCTCTCTATGTGAACTTGGGGTAGGTCAACGGACAAATGGCCGCGCGAAGTCAGTTCCAGAATCTCGCCTCGCCCGGACACCATCATCTCAATCGGCCGCAGCGCAGCGCTTGATTCCGGGCAACGTTGCGCGCTATTCGTGTCCAGCCACTTTGCAATCCGAAATTTGAAGAGTGCCCAATTGACAGGCTTGACCAAATAGTCGACCGCGCCCGAATCGAATGCCGCCGCGATATCTGATTCTCCATCACACCCCGTCACCATGACAATTGGCGGACAGGCGTCTCCTAGTTGGTCACAGAGTGCGCGGCAGACTTCGGTCCCGGACCGACCCGGCATTACGTTGTCGAGAAGTACCAGGTCTGGCGGACTCTCAACGACCCGACGTTGTGCTTCGTCGCCATCCGCAACGCACTCGACATCGAGCCCGGTGGCGAGCAGCGCCTGCTCTATGAGAATGCGGAATGCCAGGTTGTCGTCAGCGATCAGCACACGACCGTTTCGGTCGGGCATATCATCAAGTCTCTTAACCGGTCTGGCGTTCACGTACCTGTCCGCCTCAGCCCAATTGTCTGTTCGAGACTGCGAGGGAGTTTGACGGTTACCTTGGTTCCATCACCTATCGCCGATTCGATGCTAATGGTGCCGTTCAGCATCTCCGTTAGCTGCTTTGTGATAGTCAGGCCGATCCCTGTGCCTTCAATCGCGCCGGTTTCATTGCTCAGACGAGCAAACGGCTCGAACGCCTTGTCGAGATCCTGTCGGGCGATGCCAATGCCGGAATCTTTCACTTCAATTTGTATTCGATCACCCAAAGCCTGCGTCGTGATGCCCACGAAGCCGCCTGGTTCGTTGTACTTGATGGCATTGCTGATGAGGTTGAGCAAGATCTGCCTGAATCGCCGCCTATCGGTCGAGATCGCGATGCGCTTATCTGAATCACCAGAAAGCTGCAATGTTATAGAATGCTCATTCGCTTGTGTTTCGAGCATCGTGATGCATTCGTCGACGACGTCTGAAACCTGGAAGCGTCGCTCCTCAAGGGACAATTGGCCGGTGTCGATACGGGTGATGTCGAGGACATCCTCAATGAGTGATAATAAATGCGCTCCGGAAGCGTTAATTTTGGCGAGATAGTCTGATTTTTTCTCCGCCAATTCGTGAAGCGGCATGATCGACAGCAACTCCGAGAATCCGAGCACGGCGTTCAGCGGCGTGCGCAATTCATGACTCATGCGGGAAAGGAATATGGTTTTTGCGCGATTCGCGGACTCTGCTGTAGATCTGGCCTGTTGCAGCTGTAGGCGCACTTGTTTCCCATGCTCCAACTCCTTTTGGAGCTGCTGATTGGCGTCGGACAGTTTCCGGGTTAGCTGGTTCGCGGAGATACGCAGCGTCAGGGAGGTTGTCGTGTGTTCCGCATATCTTCTTCCAGCCTTACTTACGCTCAATGAATACACAGTGAACAAGGCGAGGTGAAATAGTGTGCGATCGGACTGCACCAGAATCTCAGCCGCCAATATCGGCAGCACGCTGCCAATCATGAAAAGTACATAGGATCGAAAATCGGCGGAAAGGTACGGAATGGCGCCGACGCCCATCGCACCGACAACAAGCAGTGTCGTCATATAGGTGTCGATCGGCCCGAATGCGCTCACGGCGGCGATCAGGCCCCAGCACGTGCCCGCGAACGCAGCGCCGAGGCGAAAGGGTCCCAATAGCGATGGCGTGCTCTCACCGTTCTTTGACTCACGGTTGTACTTCCTACGCAGCCACATGCGAAATGCGACAACGGACACCGTCAAGCCGTACCATCCATATAGCAGCGCGCTATCAATCGGCGGTGACGCAACTAAACCGGAGGCAAAGGCAAGAAGCAGCAACGCGCCAATGAGCAAAGTGGTGCCCGCGCCAGCGCGAATACTCTCAAACAGGTGCGCCAGGATCTTATTCTGGACCTGTTTGTCGATGGAGCTCAGCATTCGCCTTTTTCTCTATCTCGATGGAGAATCAGTTCCTGCATCGTTTGCTTGTAACATTGGCGCAGCTGATGTGACCATTCATCCACGTCGACCATCGTGCCTTGCTCGGACTGTGTTTCGATCGATTTGCTGAGTGTAGCCAGGCGGGTAGCACCGACCGATCCGCAGCAGGACCGCAATGCGTGTGCGGTAGTGGCGACGGCCTGCAGGACTCGTGAGGTCAAGGCAGCTTCCAAGTCGTCGATCAAGCGGGGTGATGAATCCAGGAATACGTCGATAATCCGCACCAACAGTTTCGCACCATCAGTCTTCCTCAGTTTTCGAATGGAATCCAGCACGTCACTATCTACTAAAGACCCAACGTTCGAAGAAGTCGTGGCCCTTGCCGCTGTGTCCTCAATATCCTGTACGCGTAGTGCGCGAATCTGAGACGTACGGGCGGCGCCCAGTTGGCGGTCGAGTGCACCCCTGAGATCAGATAACGAAAACGGCTTGCTGACGTAGTCGTCCATACCCGCATTGATGCAGCGATCACGGTCACCCTTGAGAGCGTTTGCCGTCAGGGCAACAATTGGCGTTCGGTGCCCGCCGTCGTTGCTTCTAGTTGCCTCAATTTCCCGGATTCGCGCGACGGCATCGAATCCGTCCATTACTGGCATTTGACAGTCCATGAATATCAGATCGTATTCCGAATCCTGAAATTGACGGACCGCTTCTTCGCCATTTTCTACCACATCAATCCGGCATTGAAACTGGCGCAACATGCCGTCTGCGACCATCCGATTGACAGTGTTGTCTTCTGCGAGCAGTATCGTCACGCCCGTATAGCCGGACTCTTCACTAATGGCTCCGTTGTTTGTCATTACCGTACGTGTCCGGCACTCGTCCCGCATGTTTCCAATAACGCGGCGAAGCTCCGCCACCGCTCGCTGGACATCGCCGATTTCCGACCCAGACGGGTGCGAAGTCGTCCAATCAAAAGAAGTCCACTCGGCCATAAGTCGCTCCAGGTCGGCCAATACCGCACTGATCTCTGACGACGTTGTAGATGCAATGTTTGCTCGAGCATTCATCTTGATGAAATTCTCATTGTTTGCCTATATTCAGCTGGTCCGATGCGTCCAGCGTTTTCGTGTATTGATGACATCAATCGATGCTATGCATACATCATTTATTTTCACGGTACGGTAACAATGTTTGGGTCGCTGGTCTGCGACGCCTATCACAGCCAGGCAGACGTTGAGAATCGTTCCTCCGGGGAATTCCCAACAGCCCACTGCGGCGCTACATGGATCACCCGATTTGACATCGCCGTTATGTGATCTGCGTCACAAAATGTTTTTGGCCTGAGAGGTCGACGCACATCGACGATATGATTGAATCTGATTCAATATCGTCAGTCTCAATTCACCGGTCAAGTTGAATGAATGCAATATCCAATCGAACTTTTTTCGCCGCCTCAGTAGTAGCACTGCTTTTTGCTTTGACACCGCTACAAGTCAGTGCCACGCAAGGCACGGGATCCGGTAAAACCAAGAACAACGTGACATCTGCGGTTGAGCGCGGTCACGTTGAGGTTAGATCGAAGACAGGTCGCTCCAAGTCGGCGAAAGATCGTGTCGACGTTATTGTCGCGTTCGATCATATGTCGAAGTCACGACAAGAATTCTTAGTCAACTCGACCAACGGTCGGGTGAAACATGACTTCGATAATTTGAACATGATGATGTTATCTCTACCGCGCAATGCGGTCTCTGCGATGCGTCGAGGCAATGGAGTGCGATATGTCGTCGAGGATGAACCGATCGAGTCGTTTTCGCACGCCGCCTTGCAAACCGCCGCGGTACCTGCGGTTGGATCTTCGAGTTATTTTCCGGTAGATCCGGCGGTTGGCGTCGCAGTCATGGACACCGGCATCGGGTTTCATTCCGATCTTAATGTGGTGTCACGCACCAGTTGTGTTGCATCGGAACTATCCGGCGGAGGCAGCGTTGCCGACTACTTCAATGCTGCGTCATTCAGCAGCAATGATGGTGACCAGTCGTGGAGTAGCAGCTGGATCGAGACAGGTGACGATGGCTCGCCGTCCAGCAGCGGAGGTGACGCGTTTGTCACAGCCGGCAGCTACCTCTACATGGACAATTACTTTGGCGGCAGCTATCCGGCCTGGGCGCGCAGCGTAAATCTGGACGGCGCGACGGGTGCAATTCTACGCCTGGAGTACGCTGCCTCCAGCTACTACACGAGCCAGGCACTGGTGGAGTTTTCCACTGATGGTGGCCAGACTTTTACCACTATAGGCGCGATTGAAGTGAGTGGCAGCATTGATGGGTCGATCGAGGCGGACCTTGCAGAATTCGGCCCTTTGGGTGATTCCAATGTCATTCGAATAGTGCTGACTAAGGGATTCGCTTCGGGCTACCTTGCGATTACGTCGGTCGATATCGAATACGAGGCTTCCGTAGAGGCCTGCCAGGGCTTATCCCGTGGTACGACTGAATCTGTCTACCTGGACCAATTTGATACCGTCAGCTACAGCAACAGCGATGGGAATACGGCCTGGCTGGACGGTTGGATAGAAACGGGCGATTACGGCGGGGCCGATGGCGGATACATCTGGATTGGTAACGATTCTTACTGCCCGAATCCATCGAGCAGTTGCGCCGCAATTTACGCTGGCGGCGGCACTGGCGGTGCACTTGAGCGGCGAGTTAATCTTGAGGATGCGTTCGAGGCACGCCTCACTTTCGACTACCGTTTATACAATTTTAGCGGCAGCGTCGAGTATGCACTCGAAATATCGACCAACAATGGCGAGTCCTGGGAGCCTGAGCCGCTGGCGACATTCCGGGCGGCGGAGACAGTTTATGGCTTTACTGTCGACCTGTCGGACTACATTTCAGAAGAAACCCAAATTCGATTCCGCACGACGGATGGCGACGATGTTGCGTATCTTTTCATCGACAATGTACGGGTCGAGGCGTACATGAACGATCCGGGTGACCCATTCGGTCACGGCACGCACGTGGCCGGCATCATCGGCGGAACCGGGCTGCAGTCCGATGGAAAATATGTCGGCGTTGCGCCAGGTACCTCGCTGCATTCGATCGCGGTTCTGGATTCCAATGGGCGCGGCATGATGTCAGATGCGATTGCCGGATTGGAATGGGTACTCGACAATGCAGAGTCTCGCGGAATCCGGGTACTCAATCTGTCAATTGGCAAGGCGGTTGAGGAATCGAACACGGAGGACCCGCTGGTTCTCGCAGTCGAACAAGTATGGGACTCTGGCATCGTCGTAGTCGCGGCGGCCGGTAACTACGGTCGCGATGGAAACATGACAATCGTCAGCCCCGGTAACTCACGCAAAATCATTACCGTTGGCTCACTTACGGACAACGGTACCGGAACGAACTTTGAGGATGACTACGCGTCGACTTTCTCGTCCATGGGCCCGTCTCTGGGTGACCACGTTATGAAGCCCGACCTGGTCGCACCTGGCAATCGCATGATCGCCACCATGCCGGAACGTGCGGCGCTACGGGCTCAGTTGCCGAATCGGCAGCCAAATTGCGCACATACTTGCAGCAATAATTATCTCGAACTTTCGGGCACGAGTATGTCGACAGCCATGGTTTCCGGCGCAGCGGCAATCATGTTGTCGCGGGACCCGAGCCTGACCCCAGCAACGATTAAGGCGAGGTTGATGCGATCAGCTCGGAAGTTCGATCGCGCCATTACGGCGTTTGGTGCCGGCGTGCTCGATGTCGGTGCGGCCTTGGCAGAATCCGGTAGGATATCGGGCGAAGCACTCTCGCCATTAATGGCGCGATCCGAGGAAGGTGCTGTCATTCTGGTCGAGGACACGGCCAAGCTGTGGGGCGATGAAACATTCGGCGCCGGCTACCTGTGGACCGATGGCTATCTCTGGACCGATGGCTATCTTTGGACCGACGGCTACCTGTGGACGGATGGCTATCTCTGGACCGATGGCTACCTATGGACGGATGGCTATCTCTGGACTGATGGTTATCTGTGGACTGATGGTTACCTATGGACCGACGGATATCTGTGGACCGATGCTGTGACGGACTTCAATGGTTTGTTCGACACAAACGGGCAGAATACGAAGCTCAATGACGACGAGCTGAAGTAAGTAGCGCTGATGAACTGCCCCCTGAATCTCCCGATATTGGCGACGCGGATATTTGCCACCGTTGTCTGTGTCCTTATCGCCGCCGGTGCCAATGGGAGCGAATTTTTCCAGTCGACGATGCGATTTGATCATCTTGGAATCGATCAGGGATTGTCGCAGGGTACGATAATGGATGTGGTACAGGACAGTAGCGGATTCCTGTGGTTTGCGACAGAGAGCGGCCTGGATCGCTACGACGGATACGGTTTTCGCAACTATCGGCACGAACGCGGTAATGATCGTTCGCTAAGCAATAACTTCGTGCGAGATCTTGCGGTCGACGACACTGGTGCGATCTGGGCGGCAACTGATGGCGGTGGCGTTTCTCGTTGGGATCCGAATACAGATTCATTCCATTCATGGCGGCGCAATGCGCATGATGCTAATACGGTTGCGAGTGACCGGGTTCGGCGTGTGCTAATTGGCTCAAATGGCGACGTGTGGATCGCGACGCGCGAATCAGGACTCGATCGACTGTCGGTCGAAAGTGACTCGATCACCCATTTTAGGCACGATCCGGAAAACAACAATTCTCTCAGCAGCGACGAAATTTACGCTTTGGCGCTGGGTTCCAACGGCGAAATCTGGGTTGGGACGCGGCAGGGTCTTAACCGGGTTGATCCGGTATTGGGATCGGTCCAGCGATTCGACAAGACGTCACAGACATATGGCGCGTTCGCCGAAGCACACATTCGCTCGCTGCTCGTCAACCAAGCCGGCGATCTATGGATAGGAACCAATGAAAACGGGTTGCACCTGCACGTTCCCGGACGAAAGGCTGCGGTTAGATATTTACACGACGGCGCAGATAATCGCTCGATTTCAAGCAATCGAATCGAATCGTTGTCTGAAGACGCCGACGGCCGGCTCTGGGTCGGAACTGATCGTGGCTTAAACCTTTTTGATCAACAGACCCGTCGATTTTTCCGCTTTGTGAGTGTTGCGAATGACCAGACCAGCCTCAGCGACAATCTTGTTTTTGCCATATTTCAGGATCGCGGTGGAGTTCTTTGGATCGGTACCCGATCCGGAGGTGTAAATAAGTGGAATCCCCGGTCCTGGTTATTTGGTCATTTTCGGCCGCAGATTGACGGAATTGGCTCGTCGAGTGAGGTAAGCGTAACGTCATTCACGATGGATCGGTTGGGCCGCAGCTGGATAGGTACATTGGGCGATGGAATTAACGTAATTTCGGCGGATGAATCGACTATTGAGTCGATCCGGCAAGGATCGAACGGCGACAAGTCGCTGTCTGATAATCACGTGATGGCGCTGCTGCATGCGAAAGACGGCACGATCTGGGCGGGAACGATGCGAGGCGGGCTAAACAAGATCGATCCGGAGTCGTTTGACGCTACCGTCTATCGGCACGATGCAAGTGACCCGAATAGCCTTGCAGCGGACGGTGTAATGGCGTTGTTCGAGGACCGGGCTGGACGCCTGTGGGTCGGTACGTTCGGCGGTGGTCTTAGCAGATTTCGGCCCGCAACCGGCGACTTCGTGAGCTTCAGGAACAGCGACGACCCGACGTCCCTATCGAGCAATCGGGCCACCAGCATTGCGCAAGATAAGGATGGCGCGATCTGGGTCGGAACAGACGGTGGCGGACTTAACCGGAGCAGCGATGACGGCCAAACCTGGGAACATCTTGCGCATAGCAACGACGAGCCTGAAAGCCTAAGTGATAACACCGTCTATTCATTGCACACCAGTGGTGATCGCACAATCTGGGTTGGCACGCGAAACGGAATTGACCGCATCTATCTGCCAGACAATGACAGGCAGGGCCCAAGAATCGAAAGCGCAGTGAAGCAACACCAGGTCGAAGGCCGCAGCATCTACAGTCTGGTGAGCGACTCGGATGGCCAATTGTGGATGGGCACGGAGCGTGGCTTGCTGTCGCTGAATACGATATCCGGTGTCATACGCGAATACCATGACGAGCAAGGATTACAGGGTGATGAATTCAACTTTGGCGCCGGTTACTACTCTCCTTCCGGAGAGTTGTTCTTCGGCGGCTCGAACGGCTTTAACCGTTTCGATCCGCGAACCCTGATTCCTAATCAGCGCTCGGCACCGATTCATCTGACCTCATTTGAAATATGGAACGAAAGGGTGGGTACGGAAGTCCCCTTCGAGAAGCTTGAACAGATCGACCTCGATTTTCGCGACGATTCGGTCAGCTTTGAATTCGCAGTAATGGACTTTGAGGCGCCAGAACAGATTCAATACTCACATCGGTTGGTTGGCTTCGATGATGATTGGGTGGACGCCGACGCAAACCGTCGCGTTTATTACACGAACCTGGCCGGTGGAGAGTATGAGCTCAGAATTCGTGCGACGCGCGCGGACCAGAATTGGTCTGGTGCCGAATTCGGCCTACCGATTCGTGTCGCCCACGCGCCTTGGGAGACCTGGTGGGCATATACGTCGTACACGCTACTCCTGGCGGGAATTATTTATGCGGTCTACTCAAACCAAAACCGCAAGCTCAGGCGGGAGGCGAAACTCAGTCGCCGCCTGGAGCGCGAGGTTGCTGCCCGCACCAATGAATTGCACGAACGCAATCTCGATCTCAGCACCGCGAATCAGCAACTCGAAGTCCTGAGCATAACCGAT
Organism: Phascolosoma agassizii; assembly: GCA_035593235.1. Lineage (NCBI taxonomy): Eukaryota > Metazoa > Annelida > Sipuncula > Phascolosomatiformes > Phascolosomatidae > Phascolosoma > Phascolosoma agassizii. The sequence goes on from JAVJHY012089033.1 coordinate 25,451, forward strand.
CCATTGACCGGGATGCGTAACCGACGCTACCTATTCGAAGAGGTGGCCAAGGATGTTGATCTTGTCCTACGCCGGCAGAAAAACGTCAATCAAGGTCGGCATAGTCCCGAAAACTCCGATCTGATGTTCTTGATGATCGACCTGGACAACTTCAAAGGTATCAACGACAGGTTAGGTCACCAGGCCGGTGACGAGCTGTTGATGAAGATCTGCGACGTCCTGGTCGAATGTTGTCGAACGTCGGATGAAATAGTCCGCTGGGGTGGGGATGAGTTCCTGATCATCGCCCGTGATGCGAATCTCTTGTATGCGGCGAACCTGGCCGAGCGAATTTGCACAAATATCGCACAAAGAGAATTCGTGATCACTGACAATCACGTCGTCCAGACGACGGCATCCATTGGATATGCCTGCTATCCCTTTTTTGAGGATCAGCCGGATCTACTGTTGTTGGAAGACATACTCAGCTTCGCGGATATGGCGATGTACGAGGCAAAGAAAAGCAAGAATGCATGGATTGGCATCGAAGGCGTACGCCGGACCAGCGCCGGTGAGACCCTTTTTAAAAGTGCGAATAATAACGCGGATGAGCTCATCGCAAAAGGTTTCATTCGCTGGGTTACCTCGATCGAGGCAGCGGCGGTCAGCAATGGCTGACCTGGGGCGGTCTACCGTTCTCGCTTGATGTGAAGGAGCAATAGAGTTTGTAAATAAGACACTAAAGATTGTAAATAGCGAAAGTGGGCCAACCGCGCCTGTGCCTCCTATACATTCGTCCTAAGCGACCTGCCGATAATATTCATAACGCAAACTTGCGAGCCTCACTTGTCTCGAATTCAAACTACGAAAACCTGTCGCGATTCCGACGAACTGCTAGAAAAGTGTGACCTCGTCTATTTTCTTCCTGATTTGTACTCCATAACATGACGTTTACGTGTCAGACGCGCACTGAGCGAGCCATAGCTTCCGTCCAGTCCGCATGAATCGAGAAAGTTCAACCACCAAACCGAGGTCACTATGAATTTGCAGAAAATTATCCTCCTATTGATTGCGTGTTTGGGCCTACCTTCTTGCGGAACGGTACCCGAATCACGATCCCATTTTGTTGAATTGATGAAGGAAGAATCAGGTGTTGGGCCGTTCAAACGAATGGTTTTCAGTAGAGAAATTTCGCAGCCGTTTGATGCTGTATTCAATAATGTTGACGACAAACTTCAAGGTTGTGTGCCGGGCGGATATCAATCAACCACAATGAGGGGCAGTAGCATGAGCACCCAAACGGTACGAAATAATGAGCGGATTGAAATGGTAAGCGAGGGCATGGCAGAAATAACGGTTCAACAATATCACAGTGGGACCGTGATGCAGTCCGAAGGCGGGTTTTATCTCCTGGCTGCTAATCTTCATAAGATCGATGAGAATTCCGTGCGTATCGATTTTTTTACAGGAAAGCACTACCTCGGTATAGCTGAAGCGATTGAACACTGGGCCAATGGCAGCGAAAAATGTCATGACATCGGCGGCAATCCGTAGTCACCCATTCTTGGATTGCAAAACTAATTTATTCCCAGTATCTCGTCATGAACATGCTTTTACCTGAGAAGTAATCAATCTAGGCAATTTTGGCCGTTAGCAGCGAGTAGTATTTCCGAAGTGTCGTCAATCTAAATGATTATTCTTGATGAAATCGGACATTTCCTCAGAGTTGCGCGGGTCAATGCGAGACAGTGAATCCGGGCAGCCGGCTCGCATGATAATCTTGAGATAGACAGACAGCCTGCCCCCTAGCGGTCATTTTTTGGCAATTCAGTCGTGTATCTACAGAACAAACCGCTTCCAGGCCTTTTCAGACGTGTCCGCGGTATCGGGAACCCCCCCCGGCCCCTCACCGTTCATACCGGACAAAGTGTTAACCATGTGACCGGTTAACACCCTCAATTATGTGGTGGTGATGGGTACCACCGACGATTTGGCACAACTATTTGTTTCTATAGGGTTAATTCTGCGGCTCTCTCTCCAGTGGCCCCCGCTGCGGCCCCCACTTTATTGTGGAGCAAAATTCCACTAGTTCGATTTCAAAACTCACCACCAACTGAACGTTTTCGGCTGACAAATTGATTCAAATATTGGTTAGGTTGCAACACTAATTCGCGCGAGTTTGCGCATATTCTTGGTCCTCATTCTCGACTGAAGATAGGCATCGCAGTGTCAACACAAAAAGTATGGCGACTTCCTAAAGTTATCGAACAAACCGGTTTGTCTCGTTCCACAATCTACGAAATGATTCGGCGCAAAGAGTTTCCATGTCAGTTCAACTTAGGCCCACGTGCGGTAGGTTGGGTGGCAGACGATGTCCTGAATTGGGTCGACGCTAGAGTTCGGGATGCTTCACATAAGGATAGAACCCAATGACGGGAAATCGCTAGTTGCAATGATATTCCTGATCAAGATTGACCTAACCAGTGGCTGCTTACGGCTGAGGCTGTGTAAAAACTCACGGTCGGCCTTCTGACTTCAATCGT
>JAVJHY012090104.1:0-27963 GCA_035593235.1 Phascolosoma agassizii
GGCGTAGCCATTTCGAGCCCTACCTGCAGCACTCTTCACGCTCTCGCGACGAAAATGTGTGATTCATGCGGGCTAGTGTCCTCGTTCGGGCACAGAATACGCATGTGGCGAAGGGCATGAGCGACACGTTGGTTGTCGATATCGGCAATACAAGCACATCGATCGGAATCTACCGGGATAAGGCTGTCCATGCTGCGACCAGAATCCTTTCGACCGACTGGAATCAGAACAAAATTTTCGATACACTCCAAACGTTATCAGATTCCGCAAAGATTGAGCGAGTCGTGAGTGCGACGGTTGTGCCGAAGTCAAAAAAATATTGGGAAGAAGTTCTTCGCAAACAAATTGGTCAAAGACCCTATTGGATTTCGCACGAGAGTAAGTTAGGGATCCCCATTTCCTATCCCGAACCCGCGACGATCGGACCTGACCGTTTGGCAAACTCAGTTGCTGCGGCCACCTTGTATGGTCGGCCGGTGGTGGTGGCGGATTTCGGCACAGCCTTAACGTTTGATATTGTGACTGTGCGTGGAGGTTATTCCGGAGGAATCATAGCACCTGGTCTGCCACTTATGTTCAGCTATCTCGCCGAAAAGACAGCTTTGCTGCCACACATTGAGCCAGCCCCAGTCAAGCGGATGGTGGGGAAGAGTACCGAAGAAGCTATGCTCATTGGGGCCCGCTACGGATATCGTGGGATGGTGCGTGAAATTCTCCAGAATCTAAAAAAGAGCATGCGGGTCGAGGATTTGAAAGTCAGTGCAACCGGTGGATATGCTGCCTGGGTGTTAAAGGGTATGGACTTCGATGCCGTTCTGAACCCAGATTTGACGCTCATTGGGATTGGGATGATTGGGGAGTTGAACTTGGGCTGAAGGTGACCAAGAGTGACGAAGTGTGGGGACTACTTGTACGACGTGTCACGTAAATGAGTCTAGCCCGTATGGATCACACTTTTCGTGCTATGGCCGCGAATCACCCTGCCAGGGTTGGCCAAAGCCTTGATCCGCCAATTTGCAGTGTGTCCACACGGCTTCATCGGCAAATCTTCGTTTCGACCAATCCTGGCCGATGCTTCACACCCTCGCGACGAAAAAGTGTGATCCATGCGGGCTAGGGGGAAATGCACACGAATGAACAACAATCTCAGAAGACGATTCTTTGCCATCCATCAGTAGCGAGGCCGCGCCTCGCACGCGGGTCAGTATCCGTCAATAACAAACCATTCCAACCTACCGCGCACGGCGCGGTTACTACAGCTGTTTGGCTTGTAGTTAGGATGAGAAGGCAGCTAAAGAAAGAAGACCGATCTCCCTGAGATATGACATAGTCAAACTCGATGAAGTTAAACGCACTCGGAGGTGCAAACAACAAGGAGATCGGTCATGAGCAAAGGTATCACAGTGGGCATGGATATGGGAGACAAGAGTCACAGTATTTGCGTGTTGGATGCACAAGGCGAGGTGGAAAGCCGCACCACGGTGGTGAACACCGCCAAAGCGATTGGCAGGTATTTTGGGGAGCTGGAACCTTGTCGAGTGGCTTTGGAGGCGGGGACTCATTCGAGCTGGGTGAGCCGACTGCTCGAAGAACTGGGGCACGAGGTGCTCGTGGGCAACCCTCGCAAACTGCGTATGATTTGGGACAGCACCGAAAAAGACGACGAGCGAGATGCCGAAATGCTTGCGCGGATTGGACGACTGGACCCGCATCTACTCTATCCGATTCACCATCGCGGGAAGCAAGCGCAGTCGGACCTGGCGATCATCCGCTCGAGGGATGCGCTGGTCAAAGCCAGAATGTCGTTGGTTGCCCATGCTCGTGGGACAGTCAAAGCGATGGGACAGCGTATTTCCAAATGTGGAGCGGAGGTGTTCCACAAGAGTAAGATTAAGAATGGGAGCTCACTATTCATCAACGTGAACTCCCAAGACACCTAGTCCTCACTCCTAGTCTCCACACTTAGTCGACTCCCCTTAGTCCACGACAAGGTAAGGATTGAGCTCTTCGACGAAATACTCTAGAACCTCCGAATGCCAACCAGAATTGACACTTGCTTCGCAGAACTACGCGCCAAGAAGAAGAGAGGATTCGTAGCCTATATCTGTGCCGGTGATCCCGGCCTGAAGCAAACTGCGGACATGGTCCTTCGCCTTGAAGATGCAGGGGCAGATATCGTCGAACTGGGTATTCCATTCTCGGATCCGTTAGCTGATGGAAAGGCCAATCAGGCGGCCTGCAGTCGCGCATTGGCCTCCGGAACGACCTTGCAAGGCGTTCTTTCCTGTGTCGAACAGATCCGAAAAAAATCGGACATACCTCTGTTGTTCTTTAGTTATCTCAATCCACTCTACGCCTACGGTTTTTCACGACTTGCCAAAGCGGCGAGCGAAGTGGGTGTGGATGGCTTGCTGGCACTCGATCTTCCAGTGGAGGAGGCGGAGGAATTTGGAAATATCCTCAAAAAACGACACTTGAACCATATCATCCTCGCTGCCCCCACGAGTACCGATGAACGATTACGCAAAATCGCGCGGGCCTCAACAGGGTTTGTCTATTGTGTGTCGCGAGAAGGTGTCACTGGTGTACAGGACAAACTTGGTCCGCAGGCCGCGCGTTTGATTAAACAAACGCGTCGGAATACCGACCTGCCACTCGCACTCGGTTTCGGCATCTCGAATCCGAAACAAGCCGCAGCTGCTGCAAAACATGCGGATGCCATTGTTGTAGGAAGTGCCATTGTACAGAAATTTCACGATTGCGGTAACCATGCTGCAGGTCGTGGAAAGGCCGCTCGTTGGGTGAAGACGATGGGGAACGCCGTGAAGAAGGTGTCATGATGTCGAATCATTTTGCGGTTATTCTTGCCGGTGGATATGGCGAACGATTCTGGCCTTTGAGCACGTCGAAGCGACCGAAACAGTTGCTATCCCTTGTGGGCGACAAACCGTTGTTGTCGCAAGCCGTTGACCGACTAGACGGATTGATCCCCAACGAAAATGTGTTTGTAGTGACCACACAAGATTTGGTCGAGGCAACCTGTGAAGCCTGTCCGGAGTTGCATTCCGACAATGTCATTGGTGAGCCCATGAGACGGGACACAGCACCGGCAGTAGCCGTCAGTGCAGCCCTCGTCAAAGCCCGTTCAAAGAACGGTGTATTTTCGATTTTGACCGCAGATCACATCATCGAAAATGTGGACGTTTTTCAGACCACTCTCCGAGAGGGTCTGTCGTTGGCGGGGCGAGAAGATGTGATTCTTACGATTGGCATCACACCCACATTTCCGGCCACAGGGTATGGTTATATCGAAGCAGGACCGGTGGAAGTTGAGTCGGCCGGCATTGCCTTTCACAAGGCAGAACGGTTTGTGGAGAAACCTGATCAGGGAACCGCACAGACCTATCTCGATCACGGCTCTTTCTATTGGAACTCTGGGATGTTTATCTGGTCGGTGAAAACGTTGGAACGGGAGTTTGCCGAACACTGTCCTGAATTGCTTGGCTTGATGGATGCTCTGGCTCCGACGATCGCCACGGATTCGTTTGTCCCAGAGTTGACCCGCCAATTCGAGAAGTTGGACAAGATTTCTATCGACTATGCTTTGATGGAGAAAGCGGACAACATACTGATGGCAAAAGGCGTGTTTTCCTGGGATGACGTTGGGTCGTGGCCTGCCATTGAGAACCATTTTGGTAAGGATCCATCCGACAATGTGTTGATCGGAACCTGCGAACAGGTCGATTCCTCGGGAAATATCGTCGTGTCCAAGGACCGGGTCACTGCGTTGCTTGGCGTCAAGGATCTGGTTGTGGTGCACTCGGAGGGGGTCACGTTGGTGTGTGACAAGAATAACGCACAGGATGTGAAGCGACTGGTTGAACAGTTGCGTAAGAATCCGGACTATGCCCAGTATCTGTAGCCTGATAGGCAGCCTACCTGAATCTTACCTGTTCTTCTGGGAATCGGCATCCATGCGGAAATAGCTCCGCGCCGGAACAGTTCATATGCGAAGCGATAACTTGAAATGAGTCGAATCATGGGCATTGATTTTGGAGATCGTCGTATTGGAATCGCAGTGAGCGATCCGATGCAGATGATTGCAACGGCCTTTGCTGTGGTGGAGTACGACAATGTGCACGTTGCGAAGAAAGAAGTACAAGCCATCTGTGTGGAACGGGAAGTTTGTAGGGTTGTGTTGGGTCTGCCTTTGAATATGAATGGCAGTGAGGGGCCGGCGGTGCAAAAAGTGAGGGCCTTTGCGGGATTGCTAGGCGATTTGGTTGACCTACCGATTGAGTTCTGGGACGAGCGATTGACGACCAAGTCGGCACATGATGTGTTGATCGAAGCTGGAACCAGACGCGAGAAGCGGAAGAAATTGGTCGACAAGGTGGCTGCCCAGATCATCTTGCAGGGATATCTGGATGCACAAGATCTCACGCTCGGACAGGACCCGGTATAGTGCAACCATGCATGGTTCCTTTAGCCCGCAAATCTCACACTTCTTTTGCTATGAGTGCGGATAGAGCCACCATGAGGGCACGGGATCCACTTTGCACAGTTTGCAGGTTGTCCATACGGCTTCACCGTGCGAAGTGCATTTCGCACAGCCCAAGCAACTCTCTCCACACTCTCGCTACAAAGAAGTGTGAGATTTGCGGGCTAGGGCCGTAGCGACAAGACACTCGACCCTATGACACAACGTTACAAAATGACCCTCAGCTATGATGGCAAAGCTTACGCAGGGTGGCAGGTGCAACCGGGCCGACCGACCGTGCAAGCCGCAGTGGAATTGGCCGTGTTAGGACGCACCGGAGAATCGCAACGTGTATGTGCGAGTGGTCGTACAGACACAGGGGTTCACGCGAGAGCGCAGGTCACACATTTCGATTTGGAGAAACCGATCGGTGCCAACCATTTGGTACCAGGATTGTTGGCCTACTTGCCTCCTGATATTCGGGTGGAAGCTGTGGAGGAGGCTGAGTCTGACTTTCATGCCCAGCGGAGCACAATAGGCAAGCAATACCGGTATCGGATTTGGAATGCTCGGGTCATGCGAGCGTATTATCGAAACTATCGAGCGCATGTCGCAAAGGAACTGGACATTGGCGCGATGAATAAAGCAGCTGCATCGTTGGTGGGAACGCACGACTTTCTATCCTATAGCTCGACTTCAAATCGACCGATGGAGAACACAGTTCGGACTATACGGAAGCTGGATGTAACGCGGAAGGGTTCGGACATGTTGATCGTGGTGGAAGGAAGCGGCTTTCTCTATAAGATGGTACGCAGCCTGGCGGGTTTCTTGATTCGGGTGGGGCAGGGGGACGAAGCTCCGGAAGAGGCCAGAAATATTCTGGAAGCAAAAAAGAGAACAGCGCGGGTCCCGACTGCGCATCCGCAGGGGTTGTATTTGTGGGAGGTATACTATGATGATTCGCGGGCCGATACTTCAGATTGAAGTCATTTTGGATGAGAGGGAGAACCCACGAAAGTGCACGATCTCACCTGTAGCGGATCGGCCTGATTTTTACATCATCCCCTATCGTCATGAACAGCCATTGCCGGGTTTGACGAGTGAATGGCTATTGCATGTGGATGGAGAACCGTTGGATCAACGATCCACCGTCCAGGTCAAGTCCGTGGCAGTTCTCGACTGTATTTGGCGACGTTGTCCCACGTTGTTGCGTCAACTTCCTGAGCCCTGGCCATCCTTGGTCCGGATTCCGGACGGATTCAAAACAGCGTACCCACGAAAGAGCAAGCACGACTGCGACCCAATCGGTGGTCTGGCGACCATCGAAGCCATTTTCATTACCGCGGCCTTTCTGGGTCAATGGGATGAAAGCCTGCTGAAGGGATATCACTTTGCAAACGAATTCCTGCAGAAAAACCGAGAAGTATTTTCGCGATATCACTTGGATGGAGAAATTGGTCAATATAAGTCAACCTTGTGATAGTAGAGATAAACGATCATTAAAATATGTGGAGAGACCTATCAACTAAAGATTTCCTTTCCTATGCTCGAACAGCCGGATAGTCGGCATAGACAGGATCGTCTCTGAAGTGAGTTCGTCTTATGTTAGTCGTCACAGTTTCCGGATTTGTTTGAGAGGACTTCCGAGGTGATTCAAAAAAATTCAATAAAGTGTGCCTGGTTCTGATGGCAACTAAAACACCTCTTCAGGCATATGTCGAACGGATTGGATGGCGATCTCTGTCTGGTGATTTATGCAGATAGTACTTGTATGACTTAATCTACAACGTTCAATATTCTGAGTTCAGACATGAACGACAGATGCTGCCATTGCGTGTCGTTGGACTTTTTTTGGAGATGGCGACATGACAGAAAAGAATACACACGATACCGGTGTGAACCCACACAAGAAAGTCTTCGACATTCTCCGTCTGCTTTGCGTTTATGAGCCGGAGGGAGGTTTGAACTACTGTTTTCGCGGACAATCTGACTCATCTTGGGAGCTGTTACCTAAGTCTGGACGTCAACCGACTAACAACGACGAAAAGCATGGTCTAGGGGCTCAGCATATGTGGGAGCAACGCGCCGTTGCTTATGAAGAACTCCCAGACAATGTTTGGGAACCCATGGCCATCGCCCAACATCACGGTTTGGAAACTAGCCTCCTAGATTGGACTCTCAACCCACTTGTGGCACTTTTCTTTGCCTGCAATGAATATCCCCAATGTGATGGGGCCCTGTTTATCTATTCTCCCAACAGGTTCGTGAATTGTGACAACGCGAGACCCGATCTTCTGTCCCAAGGTGGCCTATATATACCAAGAGCAATAAACACTCGCATTCACAATCAAGCTGGGGTGTTCACATATCATCCCAATCCGACCGTTCCGGTCAGGTCGGAGCAAATGGAAGGACTGCCCGAAGGCACAAATTCCCTGAAACGGATCACGATCGAAACCGAATGGAAATCCACTGCGTTAAACATTCTCAACACATTCGGAATTCATGAGGCATTTCTCTTTCCTGGCCTTGATGGTCTGTCTCGATACGTCAATTGGACATACAGACAATGAGAGCCCAAGCGAGCTATGGCGTTTTGGAAGAAATGGTGCGGTTGTCTTTACATACCATTTGCATGTGAGGCGAGATCGACACCGCGACTTTAGAAAGAGAACATTGGATGAGTAGTCGCGGTCTTCGTGCAAACTCACCATTTAGGTCATATATTGACATTATATGACCTAAATGGTAGGTTGGATTTGAAGCCCAGTTTCTATAAAGGACCGAGTCCCATGGCCTCATTGAATGTAAAAATGCCCGATCCGATGCGCGAGTATGTCGATGAGCGCGCCGAAGAAGGAAGCTTCGGTACACCTACGGAATATATCCGTCACTTGATTCGAGAAGATCAGAAGGCCAGAGAAAAAGAAGTGCTTGAGAAAATGTTGCTCGAAGGGCTCAATTCTGGTGAGCCGATACCAATAACTGAGAAATATTGGGAGGAAAAAAGGAAAGAACTCCTTCTTCGACACCAGAAGAAAAATGGCTCATGCGCCGACGCGTAACGATGCGGCCCAGCGCTGATAAAGACATCAACGAGCATCTTGATTTCCTGGTTGAAGAAAACGGGACGGGTACGGCTTTGCGCTTTCTTGATGCCATCGAAGATGCTTGCGACCAGCTCTTGCAGATGCCCAAGATGGGTTCATCTCGCAACGATCTAGATTCACCACTAGGCAACCTTCGAATGTGGCCCGTTTCAGCGTTCTCAAAGTATCTAATTTTTTATCAACCCGTTAGCTCTGGGATTGAAGTAGTCCGTATCATCTATGGGACCAGGGATATTCGTACGCTTTTTGAGCAGGAGTCATAGTTTGACACGGGTTTCCGACGCGACTGACAGAATGTTTTAGAGAAAACCTTAGATCTTTGTGTTCTTGAAATTCGAATTCGCCAAGTCGGGCTAGGAGAAATAAGCGATGATTGAAATACGTGGAGACACCTATCAACAAAACATTGCCTTGGAGGACATAAAGCCTTCATTCCTAATCAGATCAGATCAATGTCAGAGGCTTTCGGAAAGACATGGTTTGGTTGATAAGGATACCGATCGAGGTCACCTTCCTTGGTAACGCCTGAGAGCACGAGTATGGTGTGTACTCCCGCCTGAGTTCCCGCCAGGATATCTGTTTCCATATTGTCACCAATCAGGACAACTCTCTTCGGAATGGGCATCGATGCTGTTGAGCGCGGCGCGCATCATCCAAGCACTGGGCTTGCCGAAGTAAAACGGCTTCTTACCGGTAATACGCTTGATCGGTGCACAAAGGGCCCCACAGGCAGGCTGACTCTCCGGTCCAGCCACGTCTGGATTGGTAGCAATAAAGCGCGCACCGCGACTGATGAAAAATGCGGCTCTCTGAATCATGTCCCAGTTAAAAGCTTTCGTTTCCCCCACAATCACAAAGTCCGGGTCGATGTCTGTCACAATAAAGCCAACGCTGTACAGTACGTGGGTAAGGGATCCTTCGCCAATGACGTAGGCCTTGCGGACTTCTTGCTTTTGAAGGAACGCTGCAGCAGCCATCGCCGACGTGTAAAATTTCGTGACAAGTACTTCGATACTGGCCGAGGAAAATCTGAGTTGGAGATCCGATGGAGTCTGTGACGGAGAATTCGTCAGCAGCAGAAAAAAGGGATATCTTTTTTAAGCAATCGATGAAGAAACTCAGGCGACCCATCAATCGGTTCATTTCCTACCAGAATAACGCCGTCAATATCACAAATTACTGCATTCATTGGGTCTCCCTGGCAGATTGGTTATCGGGTAGAAACCTTTTTGGCGGAAGCTCATTTCTATCCTCTTTGTTTCCTTCGTGTCGACATCATGGAGCGTTAGCGTCAATCATGCAGAACCCGAAAAGTCGAGTTGGGTACATTGGTTATGGTATGAAGATACACAAAGGTAGCTTGACCGAATTGGGCCGTCCCCATGCTCTTTGCTAGTAGACTCCAAACGTGCAAATTCGTACTCCTTTCAAGCCTGTACGAGCGTCCAGGAACGACGTTCCATTGCAGCCAAGCATATTTGTTGCTGGGCCTAGAGATGACCAGCTCAGTGTGAAGTTTAGGCATGGGAAACGTGAGAATTTCGTGATTCATCCAAATGTCCCACAAATCGACTTGCAAGGTGTGATTGCTACTGCTGTAGACCCCGTGTGATTCTAGCCAGACCTCCGGGACGTTTATGTGAGACCGGAAGTTTGTGGCGTTTACCCCAAAGGGGATCGGTACGATGTAGGGTAAATTCGTAATGGGTTGATCCAGTGTTTCGTCCGATGTGATATCGAAGCCGTCACGAAGATTGTAGTCGAGCACATGGTGGGCGATCGTGAGGTTCTCCTTATCTAAAATGGAGCAGGCAATCCGATTCAGAAGAGGCATATGATCCGTACTGCTGCTTGCTCTAACCAGGATGTCGTTTGAGGGAAGCACGCTGGAATGTAGTAGAAGAGAGTTTTGGTAGCTGTTGGTGCCTGGTTCCCCGTACCGATACGGCTCGAAAAGAAGCATCGGGTGCATATGAGGCTCGAACCCGAAGCCAGTTACAGAACTTCCGGGTGTTGAAAGTTTGACCTGAAACGGGGGCGAGAAGGGTGTACCCACACGGAGCTCTAAATGGAGGTGAGGAATCGAGTTCGACGCTACTACGCCCGATTGGCCCAGCTCAGCGATGACCTGCCCCCCAGTGACGATGGTGGTTTCAGGAATCCAGCCGTCGACGATATCATCCGTGCCAATGCCATTTCCGACCTCTGTGTCACTGTGCAAGTGCACGTAGCGAGTATAATAGTGGTCGAACGACTGCCCGTTAAGTGTCACAGTGTTAGAAAAATCATGTTGCAACACGAGCGTGTGACCGCCGTTCTCGGTAAAGGTGAACTGCCAGAAAATGCCGTCGCGTGGCGCGATGATCAGGTCTCCAACCTCTCCAGAAATGTCTATACCACGATGGAAATCGTATGTGTTTCCTTGCATGCGGAGACGGGGGCCAAAGGCGGACGTTATGTTTTCGGACCCATGCACGGGAAAAATGTGATCCGAATGCAAGGCGGTGAATTCTTCGAGAAGGGTGGCATATTCGTTGGTGCTTACTTGTGCCAGACTGCTGTGCAGCACACTGAGCAGACAGAGAAGACAGCAGACGAGGCGTGTGGCTTTTTGAAACATGGTCTTGTCGTTGCGTCTGCTCGCGCTTTCGTCCGGCCCTGAGCCAGCGCTCAAAGGAGGTCGCTTGCATGCAGCAAGATTGTCAAACTTGTGATCTCCAACCAGGTCGTTTCGGATTGATTCCAAAAACTTTCCGGCTTCCAGAAGGAGTCAACTCGATCTGCTGATTGTAGTCAACATGCTCTTTGAGGAATTCCCTGGCTCGCGCATGGAGAGGGGCTGTCTGCTCCAGCCGACAAGCTTCATCGAAGAGAACCCTCCCCAGCTCCTCGGCTTGCTTCCCGTAGTTTCTCAGTCCGAGGTATTCCCGAACCCGCGCCTGGTGTTGTGACACCGTCGGTGGCCGCGCCGCATATTCACGAATCCGTTCTGCATCGATGCTGAGCAGAGCGGCCGCGAACTTCAGAAGTTTTTCGTGGATCTCGAAGCGATCCTGTGCCGGGAAGCGATTGAGCAATCGGACAAAACCGACCTGGTAGCCGAACCCGAGCCGATTGAAATCACGCCGACACTGGCGAGCATGTGCCAAGCCCTCGGCTGTCAGCGAGGCTTTCCGCACAAGCTCGGCTCGCGAGAACGCCGTGCTTTTCATTTCAATCCACAGAAATCGAGGTGTCTCGAAAACGTTCGTTTATGGGACATCTGTAGATCACCCCAAAAAACTGGGTAGCGTGACCAGGCTTCACTGTTTCAAAACCCATTTCAGAATCAACATCTCAAGACTTGACACACCTTATGGGTTTTGGAACAATAACAAAGAACTCCACGTCCGGATAGATACTTGTTGGTTACGCCCGAGTTTCAACCGAGGATCAAAACCTCGACCTGCAGAAGGATTCCCTCAGAGAGTCTGGTTGCAAAAAGCTATTTACCGACGTTGGAAGTGGTGCTCAAAGTGACCGCGAGGGCCTTAGCGAAACCTTTGAGTTTCTCCGAAAAGGTGACACCTTGGTAGTCTGGAAACTCGATCGTCGCGTCCGCTCACTCAAGCACCTCATAGAATTGGTCATGGAGCTTGACCAACGAGGGGTTGGATTTCGGAGCCTTCAAGAGAACATGGATACTACCACCAGCGGTGGAAAGCTCGTCTTTCATGTTTTCGGCGCTCTGGCCGAATTCGAAAGAGACATTGTTCGAGAGCGGACGCAGGCTGGACTCGCAGCTGCTCGCTCAAGGGGTAGACGAGGGGGAAGACCGAGAACCATGAGCAAAAAGAAGAGTACAATGGCAAGGACACTCCTGGATGACTCCAAAACTACTGTGTCCGAGGTGTGCCGCACTCTCGGAGTTTCTGGATCGACCCTCTACCGCCATCTCTCGTTTAACCCCGTAACTCAGACTATAACTTAAGGAATTCAGCATTCTGGTCGCTACCACAACAGCCAATCCCAGCCAGGAAGGTGCGCCGATGATCGAAATCACGAAGGTCGTGAAGACGTTTTCCGGGATGGAAAAGCCTGCGGTAGACGACGTGTCCCTCTCCATCGCAAGGGGCGAAACGCTTGTGCTTCTCGGGTCCTCAGGATGCGGGAAATCGACAACTCTAAAACTTATCAATCGGTTGCTCGATCCCGATTCCGGCGAGATCTGCATCGGAGGAATTTCTACGAAGCAGCGCCCCGTTCTCGAACTACGTCGAACGATGGGATATGTGATTCAACACATCGGGTTGTTCCCGCACTGGACGATCGAGGAAAATGTCGGCAGTCCGCTCCGCATTCGAGGAATCGCTGCCAGTCTGCGGCGCAGCCGCAGCCGAGAATTGCTGGAACTCGTTGGACTGAACCCCGACGATTTCGGCGACCGCTTTCCGGACCAACTCTCCGGCGGGCAACAGCAGCGAGTAGGAGTGGCTCGTGCGCTCGCGGCCGATCCTGACATTCTGCTCATGGATGAACCTTTTGGTGCGCTGGATGGCGTGACGCGCGAAGCTCTCCAGCAGGAAGTGCTCCGTCTCAAGGTCGAACTCGGAAAGACCATCGTGTTTGTAACGCACGATCTTTTCGAAGCACTGACCTTGGGGGATCGCATCGGGGTGATGCACGAGGGACGCATTGAACAGGTCGGTACCAAGGCCGAAATCCTGATCAATCCCACGACGCCATTTGTGCGCGAACTGTTCGAGAAGCCGGCGAAGCAACTGGAGATCTTTCGACGAAGCAAGGAGAACGGTGAGTGATGGGTGTTTTCTACGATCTGAAGAACCGGTTTCCCGAGCTTCAGACGATGCTCGCGGAGCACTTGCTCGTCTTGACGCTCGTTCCGGTGGCACTCGCCGCTTGCATTGCCGTTCCCTTGGCGATCTGGGTGCACGACCGGTCGTTTCCTCGTTCGATAGCCCTCGGAATCAGCGGTGTTGTTCAAACCATACCGAGTCTGGCAATGCTTGCTTTCCTACTTCCGCTGTGTGGCATCGGCAAGCTTCCGGCGATCATCGCCCTGACGCTCTACGCCATTCTCCCAATTCTACAAAACACCATCGCAGCCATGCGAGAACTTCCCAAGAGTGTCCTCGAAGCGGCAGACGGGATCGGTTTCTCCAAACGGCAGCGTCTTCGGATGGTTGAACTTCCACTCGCACTGCCGCTCATCTTCAGCGGTCTTCGCACCGCCACAACTATTTGCGTCGGCGTGGCGACCTTGTCCACTTTCATCGGCGCAGGCGGACTCGGGGATTTTATCAACCGCGGCCTCTCTCTCAATCGCATGTCGCTACTTCTCATCGGAGCAGGAGCGGCGGCGCTGCTAGCGGTGATGCTCGACTACATTCTGGATTCGATTGGCATGGCGCTTCGCCCGGGGAGGAAACCCCACCATCTTCCACTGCGATACTTGGTGTGCGGGGTGCTCGGCATCTCTGTCGCGGGTGTCATCATTTTTCCAGTCAACAGTCAAACGAACCAAGTCAGGGAAGATTCCTCCGGAGTCGTTCGCATCGGTTCCAAGAACTTTACCGAACAAATTATCCTCGGAGAGTTGCTGGCTCAGTGGATTGAGATGCGTACCGATCTGGATGCCGAGTGCTACCTGAATCTGGGTGGCACGGTGATTTGCCATCAGGCGCTCACCAGTGGAGAGATCGATCTCTATGTCGAATACACCGGTACGTCCCTGCTGACCATTCTGGAGCATCAGCACGATCCGAATACCACACCCACCGAAATCGTCGAGGAAGTCAGAGCGGAGTATGGGAAACAATTCGATTGTGCCGTGCTCCCGCCGCTCGGATTCGAAAATACCTACGCCGTGACCGTGCGCCGGGCGATGGCGGAAAGGAACGGCTGGAAGACTATTGCCGATCTCGTTCCATGGGCTGCCGATCTTCGCGGGGGTTTCACCGCGGAGTTCATGGAACGGTCGGATGGGCTGCCCGGACTGAGGCGGGCCTACGGGCTAAACTTCGGAAGCCTCAATGATCTCGGACCGGAATTGATGTATCTCGCTGTGGCACGAAACGAGGTTGATGTCATTGGAGCCTTCTCCACAGACGGACGCATTCTGGAGTTCGACCTCCAAGTCTTGCAGGACGACCGTGGTTTCTTCCCACCCTATGAGGCGGTTCCCTTGGTGAGGCGCGAAGCGTTGAGACAATTGCCGCAGCTTGAACAAGCCATACGTGATCTGGGAGGAAGGCTGGACAACGCTGCAATGATTCGCTTGAACCACTCGGTCGATGTGCGGAAACAAGATCCCGCTGAAGCTGCACGCGCGTTCCTCGAGACAATAACAAAAAGAAAGAGATAACATAAAACATGGGTCAATCCACGAAGCAACGTTACCGAGTGCAATTCCCCCCCTCCGATGCCCACGACCTCGATCAAGACGAAGTCGTCTTTCATGTCATCGAGAAAGGAGGGCAGAAGGTGCAAATTCGCTTTCACGACTACGATCAGATCTATCTGCGTCCCGGTCTTTATGAGCAACTGTTTTACGAGCGATTGAAATGCACGTCTCCAACCAAGGTGGGAGAATTGCTGGAGCGAGCTTTGAATACTGTTCGCGAACCGATCACGGCACTGCGAGTCCTCGATCTCGGTGCCGGCAATGGCATGATGGGCGAAATGCTCAAGAAACGTCACGGCGTAGCGAGGTTGGTGGGTGCCGACATCAGCTGCAAGGCGCGCGATGCCGCCTTCCGAGATCGGCCAGATGTGTACGATGAATACTACGTGACTGACTTCACTGATCTTCAACCTGAGCATCGGGAACAACTTGCAGAGTGGTCCTTCGACTGCCTCACATCAGTGGCGGCACTAGGATTTGGCGACATACCACCGCGAGCTTTTTTCAATTCACTCCAATTGATCAAACCAGAAGGCTGGGTCGCGTTCAACATCAAGGAGACCTTTCTCGACCACTCCGACCAGACTGGATTCTCCAAATTCATCCGCGAGCTGATCTTTTCCGAATATCTCGATGTTTACCACATCGAACGGTACCGTCACCGATTGTCGATGGAAGGCACTCCGCTGTTCTACTTTGCACTGGTGGGTCAAAAGACAGCCGAGATTCCAGCTGATTTTCTCGAAACGGTTGGGCTCACCGATTTATGATATTCCCGCTTTGTTTTGACCTAGCCCGCATCGATCACACTTTTTCGTCGCGAGGGCGTGAAGCATCCGCCGGGATTGGTCGAAACGACGATTCGCCGATGAAGCCGTGTGGACACACTGCAAAATTCCGCATGGGTTGTAAAGGCAAGACGCGTACGTTAGGATGGGGGCTGAGAAAGATGCAAGCGAGCGGCAGCCCGACTGATATTCTGCTCCAGTTACTCGCTGAGGATCTCGTTCCAAAACGCCCTGGACGAATTGAGCCACGTGCAAAGAAACGGAGGCAAAAAAACTACAACTTATTCGCGAAACCACGCCACGAAATGTTCGTACCCGCACACCGATGAGTCGTCCCTTCTTAAAAATCCGAATACCATACCCTGGGAAATGACTGAGTGATTGTTGTATGGAATCGAATACTTGAGATCGCCAGAGCTTTGCAAGCTCCGTGGCATCCGTTCCGTCTAATACCGTTTCGCCTAGAATGTAGCTTTTGTCCTCGTAGGGTTTTACTGAGAAATGCCCAATTGCGGATTCTATGCCGGGCGCCACATTCTTGGCGCCAAGTAAACCGCGAAGGAAATAGACGTGGACGGTGTCAATGGCTGGCAGTTTACCCGTTGCCTTGCCAACCTGCCACTTGACCACACCTGAGACAATCGGATTTCGAAATAGGAAGACAGATCCCAAAACAACTGCCAGGAAACCAATTGCTATGCGTTTGTGTTTCACGTGTTTAGTGCTCAGCCCGAGCGTTCTTTCGAGAGTCAACAATTAGTACCACGGGACCGCGAGCTTGTGAGCGGTACCGTCCGTGCTGTGGCAACCTTGGCTCTATTCGCTCTTGAGAGAGCGGTCTTCATCATTCTTTTTGAGAAAGACAGCATAATAGGGGGTGAGCTTGCCCTGGAACACGTTACCCGTTATCGCAGGATCGCCTTCCAGCACTTGCTTGGCTTCTTTCTCGTTGGCCACTTCAATAATGGCCAGACCGCCGCTATTGTCGGTGAAGGGACCCCCGGTGAGCAGCACGCCCTTGTCGAACAGCGATTGCATGTATTCTCCGTGCTGGAGCAACTCCTGCTCATAGACGGATTTGGCTTTCTGCCATGCCTTTCCCGGCGAGTATTGAATCACGAAAAACATGCTGGCCCCTCCCGATGTTTCAGTTTCACCAAACGTCGTGCACGCAAGTAGCATGGCTGTCGTGCATAGAGCGTAGATAATAGCTTTCATCTTTATTTCCTTTAGGCGTATGGTTCGCGCTTTGGTTCTGCTTTCAAGCCATTGTTTCAAGTCCTGCTTGATCCGAACTTGAATTTGTACCACTTATAGCATTGTTTTCCGCCAAACCTAATACCACTTAGCCGACTTCAAAGGACGTTACACCAAAAAGGCGATTTAACGGCAGTTCAGGCATTTCCCCCGTATACATTCTGGCGGTCTCAAACGTAACTTTCAACTTGTTGCGCTCTGCCAATGCTACAGCAGCCTGATTAACTTCTGGTGTATCAAGATAAAGTGGTTCTGATGGTTTGACCGTAGATTTCAAGGTCAGAAAAAGTGATTCAGCTAATTCTGGATTGTCTGCAAAAAGAGGACCGATTTTGTGCCCAGAACGGCACTGGCGAATCACACCATAACCAGCAAGTGTGCCATTTTGAATGATTCCCAGAGCATGACTGTGAGGTTGATTGATCCAGGACTTAATAAATTGAGATCGGTTTGCGGGAAAGAATGACCGATCATACAAGTCAATGATTTCAAGAGGTAACGTGTTCAGCTGCACGATATCTGAGTTCTCAGGTGAATTGCCACCACCGACTCCTTCATACCGTATGTTGCGATAAGCCAATTTGAAACCGGACTTTTCGTAGTTGCCCTGCTGTTCTACAACGCCATCAAGGCCAATATTCCTCCCTTCAAGATATTTAAGGGCGACGTTCCAGATTTGAATACCGTACCCTTTACTGCGATACCTCGGTTCGACCATATAGAATCCCAGAAAGCCAAAAGAATTATCGTATTTGATAGCGGAGATCGTGGCAATGGGTTCATCACCGAGAAGTCCAATGAGAAAACCATTTGGATCGGCGGTGTAGTAACAGTCGGCGTCATGAAGTCCAGGATTCCAACCTTCCTTTGCCGCCCAATCAATGGTCATGTCAAGTTGCCGTCGATTCATTGTTTTGAGGGTATAGTTTTCGTCTTGCATCGAATCGTCTCGTATTCTTGCGCCTTGTAAGTTCTCGTGTAGTCGAGGCTTTTTCAGCACCGGTTAAGTGGCTTTCAACAGCGCGACTAAGTCCAGCAACTCCTTCGTTTCCTCGTCGGCGCGCCACACCGCAGACGACACCAAGGTTGTGCGCGGCCACTTCAGCGGGAGGATCACAACACGTGCGTGCGGCAATTGGTCGACGTCTGAAGGTACCAGAGCAATTCCCGCCCCAGCCCCTATGTGTCCCAAAAGCTCAGAAAGCCCCTGGACCTTCAAAGCGAATTTCGGCCGCAAGCCGGCCTGTTGGAAGAGGTCCTTCATGAGTTCGGGTCGTCCGGGAAATTGGCTTTCGTGCAGGGTCAAAAACGTCTCACTACTCAGATCAGCGAGATCTACAGCCTTCGTGTGAGCAAGAGGGTGATCGTCCGGTAGCGCGACTGCCATCGGCACCTCGCGCAGTGCTTCGATACGGTATCTATCCGTCCATTCCATGCATGGGCTGCCCAATAAAGCTAGATCAATCTCACCCTTTTTAAGTGCTCTTTCCTGTTGGCCAGGAGTCATCTCCTGAATCTCTACACAGACATGTTGATGTTGCTCATTAAACTGCCGAAGACTGTTGGCAAGAAAGCCAGGGAGTGCTGTGGGAATATAGCCAATCTTCAATCCCATACGTTTGGTATCAGCGGTAAACGCCTGCAACGCATTCTTCATCGCATTCGACTGTCGTAGCAACTCACGTGAATGGTTTAGTGCAAACTGTCCCGCTTCGGTTAGCCGCAAACCGTTTTGCTCGCGATCAAACAGTTTGACACCCAGCTCTTCTTCCAGATCGCGAATCTGCCGGGACACCGCGGGCTGAGAGATATGCAAGCGAGCAGCAGCTCGACTGATATTCTGCTCTTCTGCAGCCATGACAAAGTATCTGAGATGACGTAGTTCCATACTTGGTATTACAATTACGTATACCCGGTAGAACTACAAAGTATTTTGCAGGATCGCGGAGTGCGCTTACCTTCCACGTATGAACACAGCACCCACAAACATAAAAAAACGATCGGCGAATGAGCGTGGCCAGGCTAACCATGGCTGGCTGAATGCGCGGTTCTCGTTTTCCTTTGCGGAATATGTCGACCCGAACCACATGGGCTTTCATTCGCTGAGGGTCATGAACAACGATACGATACAGCCTATCGGTGGGTTCCCTTTTCATCCGCACCGGGACATGGAGATTTTCACTTATGTGATCGAGGGTCAGCTGGAGCATCGCGACAGCATGGGGAATGGTGCCATCCTAGAAGCTGGAAACCTACAGTATATGAGTGCGGGCAGCGGTGTGCGACACAGTGAGTTCAATCCGTCACAAAGCGAACCCACACACTTATATCAAGTCTGGATCTTGCCCAATGAAGAGGGCGGTGAGCCGCGCTACGTGGAGAAACCGTTACGGGGACGGGTCCCACCCAACAAACTGCATCTTCTGTTTTCTGGGGATGGTCGTGACGATTCCACCGCGATTCGTCAGGAGGCAGACATCTACTTTGGCCAAATCAAATCCGATACAACGGTCACGCTCCCCGCATCGGAGGTGGCACCCCATGTATGGATACAGGTTGTAAAGGGAGAAGTTTCCATTTTAGACGAGAGGTTAGTCACCGGAGATGGTCTCGCACTGGAAGATGCTTCCGGCGAATTGGCCATGACTTTTGCAGAAGAGACCCACATACTGGTTTTCAGACTAGCCTAGGCTGGTTCAAACCATAAACCCTAAACAAGGACATCATGAAAGAAAAACTGCCCCATGTCGCCGGAGCATTGCTCGGCTTGTTGTTTGTCGTATTCGGATTGAACTTTTTCCTGCATTTCATACCCATACCTTCACCTCCTGAAGGCAGCCCGGCTGCCGCCTTTATGGGAGCGATGTATAGCACGGGCTTCTTGGCCTTCGTGAAGGTGTTAGAAATTGGCGGAGGCTTGCTCACAGCTATTCCCAAAACGCGAAATCTTGGTCTATTGATTCTAACACCCATCATCGTGAACATTGTTGCCTTTCATGTATTCATTACGTCCGGCGCTGGACTCATGGATCCGCCCGTCATCCTGGTCACCGTACTCAGTGTGTTTTTGCTGTGGACTGCTCGCAAGTCTGTTTCGGCGCTAATGAATGGAGGTGTATGATGAACAACCCCCTTGTCGCTGCGGCCAACCCCATTGGCGTTGAACTCAGTGCTGGAGAAGAATATTACTTCTGTACCTGCGGGCGATCCGCCAATCAACCGTTCTGTGACGGTTCTCACAAAGGCAGCGGATTCACGCCCAAAGCGTTTGTGGCGGAGGAGGGTGGGGAAGCCTATCTATGCCAGTGCAAACAGACGCGCAACATGCCTTTCTGTGATGGAACGCATAAGAAAATTTCCAAGGACCAGATTGGACAACCGGTTGCGCTTGAGGAAAAGAGCGGGGATGCTGACGCAATGCCTGAGGCCAGGCCCACGCCTGAAGAGCCGACGGTCGCCTTCATTCATCAGTTGGCCACGGAGGGGCTCAGTAAACTTGGGCATCACGGACCGATGGAAGCCATGGGTGTACCAAGATCTCAGCTCCCAGACTGGAACGGCATACAGATTATGGCTGCCCAGCTCGCCACCAAACCACTTATGGAGAATGTGAAAGTCGGTACCGACCTTGTCATCGGCCCTGAGGCGAAGAAGCCGTTAGAACTTAAGATCCCACTTTTTGTCAGCGACATGAGTTTCGGGGCCTTATCGGAGGAGGCCAAAACGGCCATGGCGAAAGGCGCTGAATTGGCCGGCACAGGAATCTGCTCGGGCGAAGGCGGCATGCTGCCGGATGAGCAGAAGGCCAATAGTCGATATTTTTACGAATTGGCTTCCGCCAAATTCGGCTTCGAAGAATCGCTTCTTTCCCGCGTGCAGGCGTTTCATTTCAAGTGCGGCCAAGGTGCGAAAACTGGAACCGGCGGTCATCTCCCCGGTAATAAAAACACAGGCCGCATATCTAATGTACGAGGTATTCCCGCAGGTCAGCCAGCTATCTCGCCACCTACCTTTGACGATCTAGATAGTGTGATGGACTTCAAGGCCTTTAGCGATCGAGTCCGTGAACTTAGCGGTGGTATTCCAATCGGTTTTAAGCTCAGTGCCCAACATATCGAGCGTGATATAGAATTCGCATTGGCCGCCGGCGCGGATTATATCATCCTGGATGGCCGCGGCGGAGGAACAGGTGCGGCACCGCTGTTGTTCCGAGACCACATATCCGTGCCGACGATTCCAGCACTTGCTCGCGCTCGGCATTGTCTGGATAAGAACGGAGCAGATGGACGCGTAACGCTAATCGTGACAGGTGGTCTGCGCACCCATGCAGACTTTATCAAAGCGCTGGCTCTCGGGGCTGACGGTGTGGCGGTGGCCAATGCAGCGATGCAGGCTATTGGCTGTGTCGGCGCGCGTATTTGCAACACGAATCTTTGTCCCGCAGGCATAGCGACCCAGAAACCGGAGCTACGCGAGAAATTGAAGGTGGATCAGGCTGCGGAACGGTTGGCCCGCTTCTTCGCCGCTTCTGTGGAATTGATGCAGGTCATGTCCCGTGCCTGTGGTCACACCCACCTAAATCAGTTCAATCGAGACGATTTGGCCAGTTTTGACAAGACACTGGCCGAGCTGTCCGGGATCGAATGGTCCGGCTTTGACCCGGCTCGTTGATGCGAACTTGTTGGCATATTGGCCAGACCCGGGTATAGCCATCAGGAGGGATGTTTTTCATCCGTGTTGACGCAAGCACGAATAGACGTGTAGTAAGGTGGTGAATTCATGCTGTACCATAGAAAAGATTGAGGGACTTTGATGAAGATCACGCGAACCAGCATTCTTGCAACAGTGATGTGTTTCACACTGGCACAGCAGCCGGCTAGGGCGATTGTTGTCGCTTTTGATTTCTTTCAGGGTGGATATTCGGACGGCGCCGTCGTTACCGGAATGTTCGAAGGTGAAGATCTGGATATGGACGGAAGCCTTGTCTATCACAGTGATGGGAAAAGAGAGATTTCCTTTTTCATGCTCGAGTTCAGTGGCAATTCTATACCTGAATTTACACTAACGACATCCGATCTGCTTACTTTCATCCATGTGCTGGGAACGGGCGATCTTGGGGATGATGAGTCAGCTACCGATGGATTTGAGTTTATCGACGTCGATGGTGACGGAGCCGATTACGTGGCCGGTCTCGTTTTAGATCCTTTGCAGGGTGTTGTCCTCGCTGCATTTGATGACCTCGTTGGCTTTAGTACCACGTCTGAACTCATCGTTGTCCACCCCAAAGGTGTGTCCATACCTGAAGCCAATAGCACGGTCCTCCTTCTGTCGCTTGGTATTTTTGGCCTGTCTGTTACGCGTCGTTTTCTGTCATTGTGTGTTGATTAAGTTCTAGGACGAATGTGGTCAGTACCCTTTGAACGATGCCTCGATGGTTGTACCCTATGACCGTCAGCCATCGTTTGTACTCGGACGTAAAAACGTGAACGTGCTGATTCTGTCGTGAAGTGTCTGCTAGAACAGATACGTAACAACACCCTTCTTATGGGAAGGGTGTCTGTTGTTGGTCTCTTTACGCTTTGTCAATTTTAATTTCTGCATACTTGTGCGGTAGAGCTTCGTTGAATACGAGCCATTGGGTATGCCATCCACTCCTAGAAATCGCATCCTGGTAGTCACGAAAAGGAAGCCTCGAATGAAAATGACACAGATGTTGGGTGTCATAGGTTTCATTGTGGGATCGATGGTGTGGCAGGCTGAGGCGATAGACTTATCGTTGATCAACTATCAGCGGCGGTTGTTGAATGATCTTCAATAACACGGTGAAAAATCCACCCATGCTCAATCCATCCGCGACCATTTCTGACGACACCTACTCTTGGAATGACATGACTGGTTCATCTTCATCAGCCAATTTTGTGGGCAGCGTAAGTAGCTATACCAACGGTGAAGTCTCGGCAATCTCTCTCCTTTCACCACCGGCATCTGGTATGGTTGTTTCTGTGGAGTATACTTATGCGACCACCGGAATAGCGCAGGTCCTCGAATCTTGTCCAGAGGCATGGCTCGAATTCGTTATCAATGGGAATTCCCTCCTTCCTCGCCAGCGACTGGTTGCTGTGCCCTACGCATTGGACGTGCCTCGAGCTTCTAGTGTGAAAGGAGACATTGTCGTGGGACACAACACGTCTCCGATGCCAGAGGCAGGCACCATTCGATGGACTGGGATAAATTTCGAAGGTTTCAATGGTGCCAAATGGACGTTGCTGAACTCATCCTGTACGGCAGATTTAACTGTGATAGGGAACCGGCTTGACCCTGAATCAAATCGTCGGCACGACGCCATTGAGCTTCTCTGTAAACGATAAATACGGCTTCACCTTCCAGGTTTCGAACGCGACCTACGAAAGTACATCCGAAATCGCAGCCCCTTTCAATAAGCAGGTCAAGGTTCGTGAAGATTTCAGTATCACATTCTGCGGCGACAACGCTGTTGAGATTAACGCCCAGGCCACAAACTGGACACGAGGTTCGGCTGGAAACGATGCCCTCATGCTTGTGTTCAGCGCTTCACACTCACCTTGTAGAACGTTTGTTCCGAGCCACTGACTAAATCCGTGTACACATTTTCCGGAGGTGTAGCTGGCAGGTTCATTTCGATAGTTGACCAATGACCTGTGACGAGATTCGCGGAACGAGATATGTCATACATGCGGTTTGATTCGCTGCTCCAACGAACAATATTTGCAGCACCTGGGCGAAGTTGGCGAAAGCTCCCTGAGAATTGGAAAACCGATGTGGCGTTTGTGGGGGTTGTGCCTGCGACGAATTCCTGCCAGTTGTCATGTCCGTCGAAATCATCGTCCGCTGTTGGATGAAGCCCGATCTCATTGTTGAAGAAGCGCCTTTCCCACCAATCCGGAAGCCCATCATCATCGACGTCTGGAAGAATATAGAGGGATGTCCCCGGGGCATCGGACCAGATCATCGGCCAGTGGAGGTTATTCGGCTGAAAAGGGGAGGGCAGATCAAAGACATTCAAGGTATTGCCGTAGGCAACAGCGATCTCCAACTGGCCGTCTGCGTCCAGATCCCAGATCGCAGGTGTAATCGACGTCGGTTCGGGAAGAAGCAACGGCCAGTTGGTCACACTGGTCCCATCTGTGTGCCAGGCATAGATCTTCGGCTCATCACCGGAGGCCAGAATGACCTCAGGCTGATGATCCCCGTCGATGTCACAGATCAAGCTGACCGGCCAGCTCGGTCCGCCGAGCACGGGCGACGTGTCGACGGGCCAGCCGGCAACAAGTAAACCGTTATGGTGATAGGCGTAAACTTTGTCCCCATTGGAGTGCACGACAATTTCGAGGTCGCCGTCATCATCGACATCGGCTAGGGCGGGAACAGTCAGTCCGCCAAAAAGAGGCACGTCAACCGGCCATCCTGAGAACACTGTGCCATCAGCATTCCAGGCGTAGAGGTCACCATCACCTGTGGACCCAATGATCTCGATGTCTCCATTGTTGTCCAAGTCTCCGCATACCGTGTGAACGACATATCCATCAGGTAGAATGTTCGGCCAGTTGCTGACCGTTGTGCCATTGTGGTGAAGGGCATAGGTGCGACTGTTGTCGTAGGTACTGATCGACGTAACAATTTCGAGATCGCCGTCACCGTCCAAATCGGCAAGGTTCGGATGGGTGGCCAGGTCCTGCGCAGTTCCGTGGGTTGGGGGAAAGCCCAGATCCATGACTACAGGCCAGCCGGTCTTGGTCGTGCCATCCAGCTCGAGAACGTAGATCGCGCTCTGGTCTTGGAGCGGGTCGCTCTTGCTGGTGAAGATGATTTCAGAAAAACCGTCCTTATCCAAATCGCCTACGGAAGGTGAATTGCTGACAAAATAATTTGTTGAAATGACCTCGCGCGGCCATCCGGCTAACAAGAGTCCATTTTTGTCATAGACAAAAAACTTCGTCGTATACTGTGGCCAGCTGACTAATTCGTACCCGGAAATGATAATTTCGGCTTCGCCATCCATCGTCACGTCCGCAATCGTCGGCAACCCGGACGTCTTGACTGCTAAATTTGTCACAGGCCAGCCAATAGCCGGGGTTCCGTCATGATGATAGACATGTAGGTCATACTCGTAATTCGGACCGCCAAACGAACGTGCAACGAGGACGGCAATTTCCATGTCGCCGTCTCCATCCGTGTCGCCGATCGCGACGCCATCGTTACGTATGTTACCTGCCAGGGTTCTAGGCCAGCCGACCGGTACGTTTTTCTGAAGGACGATGACTGTTTCGGATAGGCTGACATTGCCAAAAACATCCGTCACCGACAGTCGCAGCATATACACAACATTGTCCTCGAGTGCGTCGACCTCCCAAGTACCAAGCACATTATTCGAAACAGATGTGGCACTGGATTGGATCAAATTCCATACCGAAGGATAAATGCCTTTTGCGTATTCAAGTGAATAGGAAGAGAAATCACTGCCATCCGCGGTACCGATGACATCCATATTTGATCCGACGACATCATTCATTTCGGGAAATGTGATTTCGGCCTCAGGAACGGAGGAGATGCTCAACGCTTGGGAGAGATTGATCCGCCCTGTTCCCATGTATTTTTCTGAATCGGCTGGGTCCGTGGTCGAGGAGATAACGGCTATGATTTCCTCATTGCTGAATTCAGGATGTTGCGATCGAATCAGCGCCGCCAAACCCGCCACGGCTGGTGCCGCGACACTGGTCCCGTTGTTGGTCTCGTATGTGTTGTCGAACCCAGTGCTGACGATTTCCGTCCCAGGTGCGGCGACACCGACCCAGGTACCGTAACTCGAAGCGTTGCCTTGCCAGAGGGGAGGTTGTGGTTCACCCCAGATGGACCGACGGTCGAGCTGATCGGTGGCTGCCACGCCCAATACTCGGTCATAGGCTGCGGGATAGATCTTATCGTCTGTACCATGGTTCCCTGCCGCAGCTACCACGACGAGACCGTTACTGTAGGCATTGTCGATAGCGTCCTTGACCGGTCCTGATCCGTTCACGGGCCAGTTATTGTCGATTAAAGAGAGGTTAATCACATCTGCTCCATTGTCTGTAGCGTAACGTATAGCCTCTGCGATCCAACTGCTGAGGATGTAGGCATTGCCACTGTCGCGTTCGGCAATGCCGACACGCAGGGGCAGGAGGCGACAGCCCCAGCTACTACCGGCGATACCCACACCGTTGCTACCGACCGCACCGGCTATACCAGCGACGACCGTCCCGTGGCCGTAAAAATCCATTGGGTCATTGTCTGCCGGCCCAATGTCCTCGCCGATAGCGAAGGAATGGGTCTGAGTCGCATCTACAAAATCCCAACCCCGGATGTCATCGACATATCCGTTCGCATCGTCATCAATGCCGTTGGTCGGATTCTCGAGGGTATTCGACCAAATGTTCGCCTGTAGGTCTGGGTGGTTCCAGTCCACGCCCGTGTCGACAATCGCCACAATCACGTCGACATCTCCGGTTTCCACGTCCCATCCGGCTTCTGAGTTCATCTTCTGATGAGCCCATTGCTGCACGTAGAGGGGATCGTCAGGAACGGTAGCCGTTTGCCATACGTAATTTGGGACAGCATATTCTATGATTGGATCCTGGGCATATTCCCAAGCTAGCTCCTCCATATCTTCCGATGCATTTGCGAAGGTCAAGCGATACGTGTTCCGTAGTGGATCCGTGGCAGTGTTTTTTCGCTCTATCTGTCCGCCTTCCCGATGTTTCGCGAATATCGGCACTCTCTTCTTCAGCGAGTAGCGTTGATTTAGAAGTTGCAGTCTTTGACTCTCAGTCTGACGAGCGCGTTGGGCTGCTCCCGCGGTATCTGCCATCGGCGATTCATCATGGTACTTTACCAACAACTCGCCCGGTGCATACGAGCCGGCAACTGCTGCCTCTGCAGCCAATATACAGACAATCACACATGCGAAACGAGGAATTGGTTTCACCGCGCCTTTTCCCCATCATGTCGAAAAAAAGTCATTTCCGCCGTGTGTAGTGGTTCGTTCTAATCGTAGTCACTACATGCTTGCCATCGCTTCTGTCCCGTCCATACGCCCCGAAATCTATGTCGACCAACAGATGTGATCGCCGGGGGACCGGTCCGTCGCAACGCTAAGACAAACCGTATCCCCACCGGGTAGCATACCGGTACTTCCCCTAAAGCGATCCTTGATCAGCTCGTGTCGAACCGAAAACTTACTTAGCTGGTTTTCGTCTTTTTGTTCAACCCCACAAGAGCCGTCAATGCGAGACCCAACAGTACAACAGAGCTTCCTCCATCAGGCGTAGGTGTAGGTGTGGGTTGGAAATCTGCGTCCAAGCCGAGTACGCCGTTGATTTCATCATCACCGTCGCTGATCAATGCCCCAGGTCCTCCCCAGGTAATCGATGCGTATTCGAACGTGTCACTGGTGCCAGTCCCAACGGCGTAAACAAACCCATCCCAAAGAATACCGGTATTACTCTCGAAACCTTCTAGCCAAACACGTTCGACGACAGCCTGAACCCATGGGCCATCGATATTCTCGGAAAGGTAGACTGTAGATTCGATGGCCTCTTGTGGCAGAGGTCCGTGGTCAATGGTATTGAAGATGGCAGCTTTCGTGGCCGGCCCTCCGAGATCGAAGACAGTATCCCCGATGGTATCACTGCTTTGAAACCAATGGTTATCAATCTCGTTGGCGTTTGAGAACAGATCCCCGCCGACTCCCCAGTCCAAGGAGCCAGTTCCAGTGGTATCTGTTGAGCGACCTATTGTACCTCCCCCGCCCGGGGCGTCTGACCAAGCGTTGTGGACAAGGGTGGCAGCTGTTGCGTCGGTAAAGTCGAAGAGACCGTCATCTAGCAAGCCATTGTCAACAACAGCCTGACGGTTGGGCTCGGTGTTACTGCCGAAATACAGCTCGGCGAATGTGCCAACCGTTGCTCCCTGCCAGGAACGTGGATCGTTCGGATCGGTGACAAGAGCACCCAAGCTTGTGGATGCAAAAAGGCAAATAGAAAAGGCCCCAAAAAACAAAGATTGAACGAGTTGAGTTTTGGTCTTGGTCATCATTATTTTTCTCCCAATGGATTGTTTCTGTGTGAGTATCCCGTACATGATTGGCACCAACCAAACATCCTCTGATCTGAGCTCGAGTAAGGGTAATGTGTCATGCCAAGCAAGAATAAAGTCTACACTATTTCGCCACTTGTGTAAACTGATCTTACTACATGTAATGCTAAAGCTCGCGCAAATGTGAAGCAAAGGTTGGAGCTTATGCATCTCTATGCGTCATTGGGCGTCGTCTGGTGACATGCACTTGCAAACATGGTGTGACAGTTTTCTATGTTTATCCCACGAAAAATTTGGAAATTGGTGAGGCTCACGCACATGTATCAAGGATGCTCATCCATACGATGAGTGGATCGGAAAGTCCTACGGTTGAAATTGACCATTAGACTTGGATGCAGTATCATAGACACAGTCCGACACGCGCTCCACTCTCCATCAATCAAATAAACGTTCTCTAAAGTTATGCAATGCCCATGAATAGACTGCTCCCAAACCGCGGAACGAATGGAACATGAAACGACCACCACATGAGGTTACAAAGTCTATGCTACTGTTGCCATTGTTGCTTGTACATCTATTGATGTTCGAGTCGTTCGCAACAAGTATAGACGTCGTAGAATTTGAGCACACGCTAGAACAGGCAAATATACGAAATGGTTTTGATCGTGTTGCAGGTGCGTTTCAAACCTATACGTTCACAGGTGCGTTCGAAGAACAAGTGAGAGGTGGACCCGGAAATTCAGACCAGCGGTTTAGTTAGAAATGGGATATGGTTTTCTGGTTGTATAACCAGGAGAAACGATGAGGAAACGGAGAACA
>JAVJHY012091170.1:4517-27934 GCA_035593235.1 Phascolosoma agassizii
CCTGACTCGGTATCGGGTATCGTCGACCCGCGCTAGGACTCGCGCCTCCAATGGCGTGGACACACGATCTGTGTTTGAATCCGCATGCCCCATGGTGGGGCGCGGAATCGCATGCTCATGACCGATCAAGCACCCACGACGCAGCCAGACAGTCACGACGATGAACAGCGGCAGGTTCGCATTGGCAAGCTCAAGCTGTTGCGTGAGGCGGGAGTCCATCCCTACGCCGAGCGCTTTGAGCGCAATCACTGCATGGTTTCTGCGCGCATGCAGGCCGAGCATCAAGAGAGCGACGAGGCTGGGGGCGATGAAGTCCGCGTGGCCGGTCGTGTGATGACCGTTCGCAAGTTCGGCAAGCTGTTGTTTTGCCATCTGCAAGACGCATCGGGTCGTTGTCAGATCGCAATGGATGAGCGCACCATTGGCAAAGACAGCATGAGCCTCTTTGATCGGGTCGTGGATCTCGGCGATCACATTGGCGTGGTGGGGAAGACTGGACGAACCAAGAAGGGCGAGCCCACGGTGTGGGGAGACTCGTGGACCTTCCTTAGCAAGTCGCTTCGGCCACTCCCCGACAAAGTCAAAGGACTGGCCGACATTGAGATGCGTCAACGTGAACGCTATCTCGATCTGGTGTCGAACCCCGAGACGCGCAAGCGCTTCCGCTTTCGTTCGAAGTTCATTAAGACGTTGCGTGCGTATCTAGATAGTCATCGCTTTGAGGAAGTCGATACGCCCATCCTTCAGACCAAAGCAAGCGGTGCATTGGCCAAGCCCTTCATTAGTCACCACAACGCGCTCGATATGCAGGTCGTGATGCGCATTGCACCCGAGACATGGCTCAAGCAGTGTGTGGCCGGCGGTATGGATCGTGTTTACGAGATTGCGCGTTGTTTTCGCAACGAAGGCATGGACCCGAGTCATCTCCAAGACTTCAGCATGTGTGAGTGGTACGCGGCCTATTGGAACTTCCGCGACAACATGGATTTCACGGAAGGACTCGTTTTGCACCTGCTCGATGAACTGCTGGGCACGCGTACGGTCACGGTGGGGGAGAACGCCATTGACTTTGCGCCGCCCTGGCCGCGTGTATCCATGCGCGATCTCATTGTGGGCGATTGCGGTATTGACATTCTTACGCATGCTGACGCGGCGTCGCTTCGTACCGCGATTGCCGAAAAGGCCATCAAGCTCGAGCGCGACGACCTTGAAAAGCTGGGCCGCGGCACCTTGATTGATCTGCTCTACAAGAAGGTGAGTCGTCCCAAGCTCATATCTCCGGTGTTCGTGACGGAGCATCCTGCCGATTTGTCGCCGTTGGCGCGCAAGAACGACGACGATCCCTCGAAGACCGATCGTTATCAGCTTGTGGTCAATACATGGGAAGTTGTGAATGCGTATTCCGAATTGATCGACCCCTTGGATCAGCGCGAGCGCTTCGAGCAACAAGCGGCGGCACGTGCTGCGGGCGATGACGAGGCACTGCAAGTCGACGAAGAGTACCTGCGCTGCATGGAGCACGGCATGCCGCCCATGTCGGGTTGGGGCATGGGGATCGAACGCTTCGTGGCGCTGTTGACCGGGCAAGACAATCTGCGTGAAGTGGTGTTGTTCCCACTGATGAAGCCATTGCCAAAACAGCAGAGTGGGGCATCGGATGCGTCACTGGCGCCTACGTCTCGTGATGGCGAAGAAGTCATGACCGACGAGTGGCGTGCGCTGCTTGGGACGCCTGCGGATGATGTCGACAACGTGGGGCTCTCGATGGAGGACGCTCGCGCTCTTTTCGACCTTTGGGTTGAGACGCCGAGCCTTCGTCGCCAGATGGAGATGACGTCCAAGTTGATGGGCGCATTGGCCGAGCAGCGCGGAGCCAACGTGGAGGCCTGGAAGATCATCGGGTTGTTGCACAATCTCGATTTCGATCGTGTGAAGGATGCCGACAAGCACTGTCTTGTAGCAGCCGAAGCCCTCAAAGAAGCGGGCATGCATCCAGCAGCCATTCATGGAATCGCTGCGCACAACGACAAGGGCTTGCATGCCGAGACAGGGATTCAGTGCATTTCTGCGCTTGATCACGCGGTTTCATGCTGTGAAGCCGTTGTGGGCCTTGCGCATGCGGCGGCTCAGGTGTTGCCAAGCAAGTCGATTAAGGATCTCAAGCTCAAGAGCCTGCGTAAGCGCTATCGGAACGCGAAGTTCGCTGCGAATGTCGAGCGCGATTTGATTGATCGTTGTAGCGGATTGGATCTCGAGCTCGATCAATTTTTCGAGTTGGTTTTGAAAGCGTTGGGAGATTGAGTTACCCGTGACCCGACGACCCGTAACCCGATCCCGACTCAAGTTGGCGTAGCAATCTGAGGCCGCATCGATCTTCTACCACCCTTATCTCAAGGTGATTCCTAAGCGTGCCCGGGACCGTGCACGTGCCCGAATTGAGTGAACCGGGTACGGGAACGAGTCCGAGCACGAGCACGATCAATATCTAACATTGATTGCCCAGGCAATGTCTCGAACCAAAGCTGCTACGCAATCAAGTTCGTCACCCGTCACCCGTCACCCATCACCCGCGAACCCGCTCCCCAATTTTCTCCCTACAACGCTCGTTCACGATCTTCAGTTACACATCAAGCGGCCAAACGATCCTTGTCACCAGATTCTCAGGCGGTGTAATCGAACAATCTGACAGATACTCTTCCCAGGGCGAAATGGCTTTTTCGCCTTCCGGATGCATATGCCCGTGTGCTTCGAGCCAGTTCTTGAAGTCGACCCACGCTCCGGGAAGGCCTTCGTAGGAACCCACGTACTCGGCAACAGCCGCGCGCCCTCCCGGTAGGTTGCCCGGTTTGCATTCGCCTGTGGCCGCAATGGGAGCGCTTATGGGTACTGCGACTTCCATCTCGCCTTGATCCCCTTCCCATCCAAACCAGCGAGCCAAGAGGGGACCCGACACAAGTTCCCCCGCGGCGTTCATGATGATGGGCGTAAGTTGGCCGATGGTGTCGCCAATGTCTGGCGTCTTTACATGCGTGCGAATGCCGATCGTATGGCGTGCGACGATTTTTCTCAGGCTCGGTTCCATAGGTAAAGCATATGGACTTGGGCGAATTTGTGCAACTGCAACATCGCGCAAGGCTTGTTCTCGGCCCGACAACGCCCTAAGCGCCCGGGTCTTCTTGAGCGGATTCGAGTGATTCAACTTGTCGTTCTAGCGAACGCACCTGTTTGATGAGTTGGGGCAGCTTACGTAACGCCATCACATTGCGAATCGTCGTGCGCATGTCAAGTGCGGGAACGCCTCCGTACTGCTTGCCGCCTTCTAGGTCATCAATGACGCCCGACTGAGCAGCGATCTGAGCACCGTCCCCAATGCTCACATGACCGGCCATGCCAGCCTGTCCTCCCATCAATACGTTGTTTCCCACTTTGGAGCTTCCGGCCAACCCGACGAGACCGCAAAGAAGCGTATTGGAGCCCACGGTCGAACCATGTCCTACCTGAACCAAGTTGTCGATTCTTGAACCATCGCCAACAGAAGTTGTTCCGACCGCACCACGATCAATACACGCGTTGGCTTGTATGTCGGTATCGCTACCGACGACGACGTTGCCGACTTGGGGGATTCGTTTCCAGGTGCCATCTCCCACCGGGGCAAAACCGAATCCATCGGCGCCAATAACCGCGCCGACTTGAATGATTGCGCGGTCTCCAATCGTGCATGCTTCGCGCATCGTAGCGCGTGCATGGATCAATACGTCATCGCCCACAACGACGTCATCGTAGAGCACGACGTGTGCATGTAAGACCGCTCGTTCGCCAAGCTTCACTCGCTCGCCCAGTACAACATAAGGCCCGATCGTGGCGGACGCAGGAACGTCGCAACTATCGGGCACGATGGCCGTGGCGTGGATTCCCGGAGCATACGTTTTCTTCGGGTGGAACAGCTCGAGAGCGTGGGCGAAGGCGAGATATGGATTGGGCGTCACCATGGCGACCATGTTCTCGGGGAGCTCGAGACCAGCGTCGGGCGCAATCAGCACGCCGCCCGCATCGGAATGCGCGAGCTGTTCGCGATACGACGGATTGCTCAGAAACGTAATCTCTGTGGTGGTCGCGGTACCCATTCCTGCCACGCCGGTTACGTGGAGATCGCTAGGGGTAGGGAGGTCGGCGCCCAGCTGCTTGGCAAGCTCGCGCATGGGAATGGTCCGGGGAATGCTCGTTCCAGAAGTCGCAGACATGATGTGCCTCCGTTGTGTGCTCTCGTCGAACCAAGACGATACGGCGTCTTGCCCGCGCATGGGTCTTCATGTCGGCGTGTTTGTTTCCGGATGCTGATAGTCTGGAGCCATGTCAGAAGGTGCCGATTCCACTCCCGCAGGTTCCAGCTCCCTTGAGCCACGCTTGCCACGCAAGGACTTGATCCGATTCGCCATTGGATTCTACGGTCTCGTCTTGTTGTTTGCTGTGGGATATGCCCTGTTTAGCAAGAACCGCGACGTGGCATTGTTGGGCGAGAACCCACCCACGGTGCTCCACCTAATGGCCGCGATCGCCTTGGGGCTGGTCATTGTCGGCCTCACCCGGGTGGCACTACGCATGTGGAAGGGCGTCGGTCGCGCGACCGATGCATTGGCCGACATTCTCGGTCCGCTGACTTGGACCGACGCGCTCATCCTTGCAGCTGTGTCATCTATTGGTGAGGAAGTGTTGTTTCGCGGTGCGCTCTTCGCGTCGCTCGGTTTGATCGGAAGCAGCTTGCTCTTTGGTCTTGTTCACGTCGTACCTCGGCGCGCCCTTTGGATGTATCCGCTCTTTGCCGCAGCGGCTGGGCTCGTCCTTGGTCTACTGCGAGACGGTAGTGGAAGCGTCATACCGCCGATCATTGCGCACTTTGTCGTGAATGCCTTGAATCTCCACTTCATCGGACAGCGCGCTGTTCGCACGGAAGGCGAACGTGACACCGATGCCCCGCCAGCCACAGAAGTGAAGCCTCCGGTTGAGGCCTCACCAAAGGAAGGCGCGTGAGCGAAGGCGTCCACACGAGTCGTCCCGAGCAGGGGCGTGCCGCTCTTCCGACACCGTCCTTCATAGATCACATACGCGTTTTTGGGCTCCTGATTCGGACTCTCGTTGAAGGCATCCCCTACTTACTTGTGCTACCGATTTGCGTTCTGCTGAGGTTGTTTCTTCGCTCCCGCGCGCGGAAACGCCTTCGTGCGAGGGATCGATCCACGTCTCTCGATCAACCGCCACGCATCGACACGATGCCTGCGAGTGGCACAATCTTCTTAGCGATCGGCGAGGAGTCGGGCGACAAGCTGGCAGCTCGAATGGTCGCGGCGATCCGCGCGGGCGCGCCAGGCGTAGTCGTGCGAGGCTACGGTGGCCCTGCGTGTGCGAAAGCAGGTATGCAGGTCGACCGCGACATCACGAGTCACGCGGTCATGGGCACGTGGTCAGTGGTCGCCTCGTTGGGTACGTGGTGGAAAATTTGCGCCCAGTTTCTCGCCATCATGCGCGAGCAAAAGCCCGATCTCTTGCTCACCGTAGACTTTCCCGGACTCAACGGTCGCTTCGCGCAATGGGCCAAGAGAGCAGGCGTGCGAACGGTACACATGGTCGCGCCCCAGGTTTGGGCTCATGCGCCTTGGCGTGCCGGGCGTTGGCGTCGTGCAGTCGATTTGATGCTCAGTGTGTTTCCCTTCGAACCCACGCTGCATGCAGCAAGTGGCATGCGCAGTGTGTATGTAGGGCATCCGCTCTTTGAGGCACCGCTTGACGCGCCCAGAACACCTGTCATCCGGCCCACCGATGAACATGCGGTTATCGAATTGTGGCCTGGAAGTCGCAAGCGCGAACTCAAGAACCACGCGCGCCTGACATTTCAGGCAGCGCGTGCCATTCGCCCTGATTTGCCGCGTGCAGCATTCGTCGTTCGCTTGGCGCGTACCGAACACGCTTCGTACTACGCGGCGCTCGATGGATTCGATGAGGCTGCGGATCCTCGCAAGGGCTGGATCCGACTTGCGGGAACGGATGAGGCGCCTAGCAATCGACTTCTGGGCGCGATTGCATGTAGTGGTACGGCCACGGCGGAGTTGGCCGTGGCGCTTGTGCCGACGGTCGTGTTTTATCGCATTAGTTGGTTGCAGCGACTTGGGGCGTGGGGTTATCTCAACGCACCTTGGTTCAGTCTTCCCAACGTAATCGCAGGCAAAGAAGTACTTCCTGAGCACCTCCTGGTGCCAACGGCCAAGTCAGGTCGACTTGCGGCGTCGTTCTTGTTCGATGTCGCGTCTCCGGAGGCTTGGAAGAACGTTCGAAACGAGTTGTCCTTGATTCGCGGTGAACTTGAAACCCACGATGTTGCTAGTCGTTGTGCGCAATGGGTATGTGCGGAGTTAGCACGTGTCGATTCACTCCGTCTTCCGCCATCGTCATAGCTCTTCGGCTGCGGTGCGGAGTATCTGAATCGCTTCTGTTCGCTTGGCCACCGCGAATCGACCGAGCGTATTGGCCATGGATTCACAGAGAATCACGTCGAAGATGAGTGAGTCTTGATGTTCCTCTTTCATCATGGTCGTGAGCACAGGAAAGCGCTGTTCCAACCAACGAATGAACGAAACAAACATCGCATCTCCGCGCTCCAAATCGTCAGCGAGTTGCAAGAGCCACGATGCCATGTAGGACCGGAGGGCCTCGTCTTCGGCGGGAGAGCCAAACTGACGGAGCGTTGACGCCAAAGAGGAGAACACTGAAGCTCCAGCACCACTCCACAGCTGTGCGGTGTGAAAGAAACCGTGACCGTGCTCGCGCCAAAACACAAGGGTTCGGTAGAAGTGATAAAGCGTCTGTCCTACGCGCCGTCGCTGCTCATTGGTTCCCACCAACAGCCGCTTCAGTTCGGCATCCAGCTCTCCCGGCGATTGTTCTTTGTTCGAGTTCACTGCGTAGTTGTAGTCCACGTCCGCCGCCCAAAGTTGGGAAAACGGATTCCAATTCGTAACTCCATGCCGCGTACCCCATGAAGCCGAGAGACCCCCATACGGCTATTAGTTCAAATTGGAGACCCCTAACCGAACGCTCATACCCGGCACCTACGTACGGTGAACTGGTATCCCGAACCGAACGCTGATACCCGGCACTTTCGTACGGTGAACTGGTATCCCGAACCGAACGCTGATACCCGGCACTTTCGTACGGCGAGTGGGTTTGCGAATCTAGTGAACCGGGGGGCCTGCGCTGAGAACTTGGCCGCCATCGGACGAGGCGCCGGGGCCCAGGTCGATTTGCCAATCCGCTGCGGCGAGGAGGAGCGGGTGGTGATCGGCGCAAATGACCGTGCTGCTCGAATCGGCAAGCTGGCGGAGGACGTTCACTAGGTGCGTTACGTCTCTAGGGTGTAGCCCGGTGCAGGGTTCCTCGAGCAGATAGAGCGTGTCGCTTGGTGTGCCTTTGGCGAGGGAGGCGGCGAGTTTGAGCCGGAGCATCTCACCGCCAGACAGATGCGATGTGGGTTCCCCCAACGCGATGTATCCAAGTCCCACGCGTTCGGCGGCGTGAAGCGGTCGATGCACGTTGGGCACGTGCTTAAACGTCTGCACGGCTTGATCGATCGGCATGGCCAGGACTTCAACGATGGTGTAGCCCTTTACTCGTACCCGGGTTACTTCATCGCGAAATCGTGTGCCTTCGCATTCTTCGCAAGGCACACGAAATGAGGGTAGTTGTCGCAGTGTGATCTGCTGCACGCCTGTTCCGCTGCATGCAGGACATCGTCCTTGTTTGGTGTGGGGCGAAAAGTAGCTTGCGGTCCATCCACGGGCGCGCGCTTCAAGAGTCTCTGCAAAGAACGAGCGCAAGTGCCCAAACAAGCCCAACACGCTTGCAGGCGTGGAGCGGTTGTGTCTAGCGACGATTCCCTCTGCTACGGCCAGCCGTGTTGGGACGCGGTCAAAGCGAATCACACGGTCGACATCTCGTCCATACGAATCAACGATGCCGCGTGCACGAGCACCAATCACACCTCGGAGGAGCGCAGATTTGCCCGCGCCGCTGGGGCCCGTAAGCACCGTGAGCGCGCCCAACGGAATCTGGCATGTCACGTTCTTCAAATTTTTGGCCGCAGCGCCTTCTACGTGAAGCCATTGTTCGAACGTATTGCTAGCGACCGTCTCCTGGCTCGGTGAACTCGTCTGTTGTCTCGCGCGGTCCAAATAGTCGGCGTGGGTGCCACAAAAGAGCAGCTCGCCTCCCAAGCGACCCGCGCCTGGACCCATTTCGACAACCAAGTCGGCGCGCGCCAACATGCCGGGATCGTGATCAACGCAAACCAACGTGTTGCCTTCATCGACCAAAGCGCGCAACTTCTCCCATAGGGGCGCGCGGTCCTTCTCGCTCAGTCCTGCTGCTGGTTCGTCGAGCAGAAACAGCAATCCGCTCATTCTCGACGAACACAAATTCACTAGCTCTGCACGGCGTCGTTCCCCTCTCGACAAAGCACGCGCCGAACGTCCCAACGTCAACCCACCCATGCCAAGATCACAAAGGAACGCGAGACGCGACAGCAAGTCGGTACGAATGGGAGCGATGAGTTCGCCTGCCGTCCCGTCTACATCCAATGTTTCGACCCATGTGCGGACGTCTGACGCGGGCTGCGCTTCTAGTGCAGGGAGCGTTGTGTTTCCCAGGATCGCGGCCGCTGCCTCCTGCGAACGGCGATGCCCGTTGCATGTGGGACATGGTTGATCGACCGCCTTGGTGTCTTCGCCTTCCGAGATGGTTCCGAGACCTTCGCACGTTAAGCAAGCGCCTTGGGGTCGATTAAAATGAAAGGTCGCGGGTGTAAGCGCGGGGCGTTTCTCATCGCACGATGCGCAAAAGGGCACTGTGCAGTATGCGAATTCTTCGATGTCGCCATCGCCGTTTTGGATTCGACACAGCACGCGTTCGTCGCCCATGGAGAGTGCCTGGTCAAGCGATGCGCGAAATCGATCCTCGGCTTCGGCTTTCACAACCAGGCGGTCGACCACGGCTTCGACCGAGGCATTGCTCTCAATCGGAGAGGCAACGTCATCCACGCGAACGATTTCGCCGCCTGCGATTCGTACTCGCACAAAGCCGAGCTTAGAGGTTCGCTCCAATGCATCGGGTCCGTATCCGACGAGAATCATGAGCCACACACGTGTCTTCTCGGGGCGAGCAAGGAGCGATGCCGCGATAGACCGCCTCCCAGTAGCCGGTGTTTCACTTCCACACACCGTGCAATGCGATGTGGCCGCACGCGCAAAGAGATACTGAAGGCCGCGTGCAATGTCTGTGAGCGTGCCAAGCGTGTCGCGGACGCGGCCCCGCGCACGGCCCGGTGCATAGAGCACGGCCGGCGGCAACCCATCGATGGAATCGACGTCAGGCCGTGGCAGTAGATCAACGCCTTTGGTGGCGTGCCGTTGCGTGCCGGCGAAGCGTCTTCGAGACTCCACTGCGAGCGTGTCCATGACCAGCGACGATTTGCCCGATCCCGAGACCCCACAAACAGCGATCCACTTGTTGCGAGGTAGATCCAGATCGACATCCTTGAGGTTGTTGGTGCGGGCGCCTCGGAGCCGAATGGTGGTGGGGGGCGTGGAGGAACTCACGGCCTCATACTAAGGGATGGGTCGCGATTCCCGTCGGGGAGATGGGTCGCGGCGGTAGTGTCTGCGGTCACAGTGAGTGCCGAACAAAACTATGCCCCTCAGCACACGCGTTCGCGCTTGGTTGTTGTCTGTCTGCTCGCCACGGCGTTCTTGATTGGCCTCGGCAATCTGTCGGTACGCGCATGGCTTGATCGGCCTACGCCTACGAATCTGCCCGAAGTGGGAGCGCGAACCAACGAAGCCGAACCTCTGTTGTTCATCGTGATCGATGGGCTTCGTGAGGCCGCTGCGTGGACGACCGAAAATCCGCCCATGCCTTGGTTGCAGTCGTTCGCGGAGGAGGGAACGTGGGGCACCGCGATCACAGGTGAGCCAACGCTTACTGCAGCTTGCGTGCGTTGCCTCATTTCGGGTCGTCGCCCCGATCTAATCACCGGCTTTCAGAACTTTGATGCGCCCCCTGCACCCGGGACGTTCATCGAATACCTGGTGAAACGTGGTGCCAAAGCAGCGCACGGTGGCGATGCAGCCATGTACCAGATGTGCCGCGACTACTACAAAAACGGCGCCGTGTTTCAGGTGCCCGATCGCGGACCCGTGGATCAGGGTGAGAGCGACCTTCGAGCGGTGCCTTTTGTCTTGGCGCGCATTGAAGAGGG
The DNA here is from genome assembly GCA_035593235.1 of Phascolosoma agassizii. Classification (NCBI taxonomy): domain Eukaryota; kingdom Metazoa; phylum Annelida; class Sipuncula; order Phascolosomatiformes; family Phascolosomatidae; genus Phascolosoma; species Phascolosoma agassizii. The sequence continues at coordinate 14,818 of JAVJHY012091170.1, forward strand.
ACACGATCTTGTGACCGTGCACCTTACGTTCCCTGATCACGCGGGGCACAAGCATGGCGCAACGGGTGAGGCCTATCGATACGCATGCGCGACTGTGGATGCGCAGATCAAGAGTGTGGTCACGGCGTTTCGTACTGCTCACAAGCGGGCCACCGTCTGCATCGCCTCCGATCACGGCGTGTCTGACATGGGAACCCACGGCGGCGGCGAGTGGTCGGCCCGTCGCGCACCGTTTTGTATTGTGGGGCCCGGCATACGTCGCCAGGCAAAGGTCGAGACCGACCAGAGTTCGATTGCTCCAACCATCGCGGCCGCCCTCGGGTTGCCGCAACCGCCGCTGGCCGATGGTCCTCCGGAAGTCACTTGGCTCAAGGTGCCTACCACGGCGCAGCGAGCGATTCTTCGCGACTACCTAGAAGCGCGAACCCTAGTGGCCAACGACGTAAGCGGAGTCACCGTCGATTTCGTGGAACGGCGTCGAGCCCTTCGAGCCGTTCAAAATGCCGAAGCGGTGGATCGAGATCAACTGCAAGCCCTGATTGCGGATGTCGATCAGCTTGTGAATCCACGCAGGCACGTGCCCGTGATGCTCGCGTTGCTAGCGGCGTTTCTTGGACTGCTGACGTTGCTCCGAACGCATCAACGAACAACGCCTCTCAGCACGACGCGAGGGTGGATCATTGGAATCGCATGCGCGGCGGTTTCGCTCCTGTTGGTGGGGGCAACACCCGGGGTGAGCATTGCCAATCCCTGGGTGGTTGCGTGTCTCCTCGGCGTTGCGCTTGTCTTGGCGTGGACCATGACGGAAACGTCGCAGGGTGGTCCGTCCTTGGCAACCGGCGTGGCCGGGGCGCTGCTTACTATTCCCATTGTGACGTCGGCCGGGCAAACGCTTCAGGCCGCCTACGAACGCTTTAGCGTGCAGTCGCGTCATCCCGCAAGTTTGATGCTTGCGGGCGTCGTTGCGCTTGTGCTTGCCATCTACTTGGTTGTCACGATTCGCAAGCGGCGCTCGAACCAGGCGGCCACGCAATCGTCTTTCGTGCGTCCTGTGCTATTGGCGGCGCTCGGCGGTGCCTTGCTTGGGGCGCTGCTTACGTTGAGGCCCTTCGTGGATAACCTCATTGCCACGAAGGACCTCATTGCGATCCTGGCAATTGCGGCCATCGTTCAGATTGCGCGTCGAGCACATGGTGATTCGCGCAGGCGCGCCTTCTTTGCAGGCCTCGCATGTGTGCTGCTCGTGATTCCACGTATTGCGGATCGTGCCTTGGGCGACAACTGGATGAATGCCGTGCCGATACGCGACATGATTTGGTTGGCGGCTGGCATTCTCGTTTCGCTAGGGGTGTTGGCCATTGCGTGGACCCGGCGCATACCGCGCACGCTTGGCGGACTGGCCATCGTTTGCCTAGTGCTCGCATTCGGATTCCGATGCGTTGACGACGTGCAACGGCTTGCGTGGTTCGGTCGTGGCGGTGCAATCACACTTGCCCTTGCCTCTACGCTCTTGCCGTTGTTGCTGCTCGTGTTGTCGACAAGGTGCGACGATCCGAAAGCGCGTTGGTGGCTCCAGCTTGTGGCGGCGCTTGCGCTCGCGAGACGTCTCTCTGCAAAAGACGCCGAGTTCCTAATGTATGCATGTGCTGCAGGGGTGGCGCAGGTTGCCAGCGCATTTCAGTTTCGCATGGTTCGCGTGTCTCTCGCGTGGCTCGCACTGGCCATTATCTTGCTGAGGACGGCGCTCTTTCATGCGATGGGATTCGTCGAGAGCTTTAGCACCCTCGATGTGGGGCAGGCGTTCGCGGGACTCGGTACCGGCGATGCACCACCAACCGATGCCGCGGCTGGAGTGACGTGGCAGATTGTGGTTGCGGGGATTCAAGTCGCCTTGCGCATGGGCCTTCCGTGGCTGCTCTTCGTGGGCGTGTTGCTGCGCATGAGCGCCAACAGCTCGTCGTCTCAGTTTGCGAACGCTCGAACGGTACTGGCCGATATTGTTGTGGGGCTCGCAGGCCGCGGTGCTTTCATCGTGTGGGCGCTTTGGGTTTGGTGGCGTAACGCGTGGTGGACGGGGCATGCGCATACGGTTTATGCTTACGCGGCTGCGGATGTGTTGTTGCTATCAGCAGCTGCGCTGCTTGTGGGCGTTTTGCGTAGCGATCAGGCATCGTCCGACTCAGAGGTGTCATCGTCTGCTTCACCGGCGTGAAGCTGCTTCGATTCCTCTCTGATTTCGCGCCACGTGGCATCGACTCGGCCCGTTTCGATGTCAAATTCGTCGCCAAAGAGATCGGGAATGTCGGCCATACGCTCGGTGGCTTCGTCTTCGTCGGGTTGATCTGAGACATAGCGCATCGTGTGTCTGCCCGTGCGCAGCGCCAGTCCATCGACCAACAACTTGCGTTCGCGAGTCCCCAATTCGTTCTCGGCAACAATCATTGGTCCTACGCGCGTGGGTTGAATCTCAGCCACAACGTCACCATTGCCCGACACTTCGAGTTTCCCGCGTTTGGTGCTGGTGATATCTGCCTTACGCCGCCCGACGGGGCTCAGGGGAAGTCGACCCACGGCACGGTCGAGCCCTTCGACGGTATAGAGCAACGTGCCTTTCGCTGGTGGGGGACGGAACTGAAGCACTGTAAATATGCCAATGAGGGCGGCCAATAGACCCAGCCCTAGGAATAGCCACCCCGACGAACCCACCTTGGCGGGAATGCGAATCTCGGTGGATGTGTGCTCTACCACACTGCTATGCGGCCAAGTGATACTGAACTCAACGACGTGGTGCGTCGCGGAAAACGCGCCTCGTTTGGATCCTTTCCAGGGACCGACGGGTTCGACGTTCCAAAGACCAGGTTCGATCAATCGGAGCTCCCAATCCTGCACGTAGGCAGGAATCACCGTCAGTGTTGGAGGCGTTCGAATGAGGTCCATAAGACGTTCCCCGTCGATGCCATCGGGGTCAATGCGGACTCGAATCGTGAAAGTCTCCTCCGGAACATTGAGGGAAGAATCCGCGCGATGGGTCGACTCAGCAAGCAACTCCTCGACGTTGGTAATCCGTACCAATTGTTCTCCGCGTAGCGAGAACGCGGTCATGCCTTTTGACACTCTGATCGTTGGCCTACGAAATGAAACGTCCGCGAGAAGATCTCTACCGCGCAGCCACGCAACCGTCTCGTCCTTGGGACGCAGCCTGATTGATCCGGTCTCCTCTCCCACGGGCAAGGGGCCATCGCCTACAAGATTGGCCGCGATCTCATGAACTCGATCTCGTTCGATCTTGAGCGCCTCACCATGCGGCCAAGGTCGTGAGCGATCCCGATCGTCGGTCAACGAAAGTCGAACTCGGTTGCGCCAAGACTCGGGCAGTAGTTCGGCCACCATATCAATCTGGTTGGGCGTTTGCCCATTGTCGTCGCGAATGCGAAACGAAGACACGGTTGGAACCGTCGGCTGCGGCAACTCCTGAATGACCTCTTCGCTCACGACTTCCAGCGTAGCTTTAGGCGCTGCGGCGACGAACTGGTAGTCGATCGTGGGTGTGGTGGTCCAGCCATCGCATTGAATCGAAATAGCTCCCTGGACCGGTTCAGCTAGGCCACGCGGCGGCACAAAAGTCATGAGGACTTCTTGAACCGAGACTCCGGGGCGCCTCTCGCTCACGTTGCCAAAGGTAGCTGTGACACCCTTGGGCAGATGACTTCCTGTGTTCCACTTAGGCGTTTCGCCGGAGGGGAATGCGAGGAGGTACGTTTTCTTCGCTGGAGCTTTCGTGGTCACGTTCGCTGAATGAAACGGTGTGGCGGAAGATCCATCGGCATTCCACAACACGGCCTTTCGGGCGTGCTTCGACCATGTAGAGGTCGCGGATTCTGGACGCTCGCAAAGAAGAATCGTTGTGCTGTCTTCGTGGGGCGCTGCAACAGAGAGCGTGAGCGACAGTTCGTTGGGCTCGTTCCGAGTGACGGTTGCCGTGAGCTTGGTTCCGTCATCACGGAGCGAGGTTTCGATGGTGTCGCTACGTTGTGCCGACACAAGTTGTATGGGCGATTCACTTGTCTCCGAGCCCCAAGAGAGTGTCGTGATCGTGAAGTCAGCTTTGGCTACGAGCGGCGGAGGTGGGTCGTCCTCGGATGTACCAATGCGCGTGAATGGTAAGCAGTCGATCGAAGGGGATTGGATGTGCGAAACAAAGTGCCCGGACAGCGCGACGTTTGTGGCTGGATGCTCGCCCTCGATGAGTGTCGCGCGCGCCGCGTCGCTAAGTCCCCATGCAAAGATGCGGCTCCCAGATGGAGCGCTCTCGTTCCACTTCTCTGCACCTTGTTCCAGTTTGGCGCGAATGTCCTCGTCGACTTCGCCCGGGAGAAAGGGACCCATCAAGATCAGCCACATGGGTTGATCGGAACCAACACGCCGCGCGGCCGTGCGGAGGGCAAGTCCAACACCGCTCGGACGGGCGAAGGCAAAGTTCTCACTCTTCTCCATCCGCTCGAAACTCTCTTCGTTGAGTTTGATCTTTCGAATGCGCGCCGCGCCGCTTTCGGTACTCGTAAGGGCTGCGATGCGAGGCTTGTAGCCTGCGGCGTGAAACGCATTCGCAAGGAGCAGCGCTTGTTGGCTTCTCGTACGCGCGCCCTCCTTGGCGCTAGTGCCGCGGTCAAGCACGATGAGGACGTCGGGCTTCGTTGCTTCGGCCGAGTCCGTGCCTGCGTCGTCATTCGCGAAGGCGAATGCTGGCCACGTGATGAGGACGATCCATAGCCAAGCGATGTGCGTCCACGCTGTGTGCGTGTCTCGGACGAGGGAGGGGGTTCTGTTCATGACAGACCCATCATCCATGAACGCGCGCCAGTCGTTCACTCTTTCGTTTCCGGCTAGCCCCGTTGGCAGAGCTCTCTGAACGTGCAAATGGCGCACTTGCTGAGATCATCGGTCATCGGGAAGTCATTTCGGTCGGCCACGTTGTTTTCGACGTCGCGGAGGCGCGCGCGCATGTCTTTCATGCTGGAGCGCATCATCTTGCGCGTGTCGTCGATGTCGTCTTGCGTGACCGCAAAGGGGAAGATCTTGATATCGTCACCCAAGTAGACGAGGTGGTTGGTGACTTTGCTTGGATCGGCGCCGTGCTTGATTTCGGTGTAGAGCGTGTAGCACACGAGCTGGGCCTTGTTGGCCTTGGGCGTGACCTCACCAGTCTTCCAGTCGTAGATGCGCGTACCGCCATCGGCCGTGTGCGTAGCAAAGTCGAGCACGGCCCACACTTTCACCCCATCGAACTCGAAACTGTCGAGTTTCTCAATGGGTAGCCAACGCTTGGTGTCGCTTGCTCGAATCTCTTTGAAGAGCGCGCTGTCGAAGAATGATTGGAGTGCGTGAATCGCTTTGGTGTTGATGGCCGCCCACTCGTCGCGACTCAGTTTGCTGTCGTAATGATGCTCTGCGAGGCCCACCTTGTGTTTAGGGCGACGGCGATACTCTCCGTCGCGACTCTCGAGCCACTGGCGCCGCATGGTCTCGGTCAATGCAGCGATCTCTTTGTGGGGATCCACGTCGATGCTGCCAAAGAGCATGCCGTCACCTCCGCCTCCCCGTTGGAGCCGTTGAAGCACTGCCTCGATCGCCTCATGCACGACGGTGCCAACCCAAGTCCAGCGGTTGTGCAGGTTCTTAAGTACGTAGGCGCGTCGCGACTCGGGTTCCGCGTCGTAGTTCCACCCTCCCCAGGATCCATAGTAGTTCCACCAATACTGACGTGAGCAGTAGCGGAACGTCCGGTCACGCGACACAGACCAGGTGAAGTTGTTCTTGAGATCGGCCACTGCGTCAGAGTAGTCCGAAAGGGAGCGAAGGGCCTTGGTTGGGCCCAGTGCCCGAACGCGCAACGCGTTGCCCGCTCGGGTCTAGACAATGCAGATTTTTCCTAGTTGGGGGTGCTCATTTCCACATCCACAGAACTCACTTCACCTGGGGCGACAGCAATGGATGTGCCAGCGGTCGTAGTGTAGCCACTGCGCTCGACGATGACGGTGTAGCGACCCTCGGCCAAATCGATCACTTCCGCCACGCCGTCAGACCCGGTGTAGCGGCGTCCATCATCGGTCCAGTTCACGATCGAGAAGGTTTTTGTGACGAGAGCGCCGCTGCCGTCTTTGAGGGATATCTTCGCGCCTTCGATGGGTGTGCCGTCGGCCTTCTTGACCACGATGTGTGCCGTGCCACCACGTGCCAGTAGGCCGTTAGCCGTAAGCGGTGTGTCGGTGACGTCGATGGACTTTGACTCGAATGCATGGCCCTTGGCTTCGAAGCGTATCGTGTAACGTCCAGGAATGATGTTGTCGAGGGTGTAGCGGCCATCGCTGCCCGTGGTGGACATCGAGAACAGGAAGACGTCGCGTCCCGTTGAATCCTTTAGACCGATCGTCGCGTCTTCGACCGGCTGCCCGGCATCGTCGGTGATGCGCCCCGTTACGTAGGCACCGCGTTTCAATTGAATCGTTCCAACGTCGCGTGCCTGGTCGGCGGCGATCTCGAATGGATCTGTTTCCTCGGTGGCAAAGTCACTGTGGCTTATACGGAGTCGGTAGGTGCCCGGAGTAACGCTGGTAGCGGAGACCATCCCATCGCCGTCGCTGGTTCCGATCGCACGCACGCCCGACCACGTTCCCCCGGTCGCATTGACACGTTCGAGGTTGGTCCAAGCACCCGCGACGGGGCGATCCTTGTCGTCGACGATGCGTGCTCTCACGCTGGATGTCGAGATGTTGATAGACATATCTTCAGAGGGCTTCTCCTCAGATAGTGACGCCGATTCGCGCTTCCGTTCGTCATTGGCCGTGCGAGCCTCCACTTGCACACGACCGAACTGCACGCCTTCTACTCGAAACAGGCCTTCTTCATTCGTTACGGTTTTCTTCGCGCGTTCCGTGCCGCGACTGTCCTGAACCGTTACTCGTGCGCCGATGACTGGCTTCCCACCGAGAGTAACCAGCCCCGTGACGATTCCGTCGGCTTTGGGGTAGTCGAAGTTGACGGTTACCGTGCCCGATGCACCAACGGCTACACCGGACTTAGACTGCCCACCACCTCCTTGCTCGAACGCGCCGGTCGAAAGATCCCACGTGCCTTCGGCGACGGCATCAAACTCGAACAGGCCCTCGGCGTTGCATGTTGTGGAGCGTGCCTCGAAAAAGTTCTGATAGAGATTGACTTGCTCGAAGGGAATCGGGCTGCCATCCGCGTCTGCTATCCTTCCCACGATTTTGGATCCAATGCTCAACCGAATCGTTGTTTCAGACGCTTTGCTGGCAGGTTTGGCATCGGCTTGAAACGTTGTGGGGGCAAAGAGTTGGTGAGAAACATGCAACTTGACCGCTTCGGTTGCAAGTCCCGTTAGCTCGAAGCGTCCCTCGGCATCGGATGTGGCGTAGTGTTCGCGCGACTTCGTTGGAGGGAATCCGCCCATGCGAATGTAGATCTCTGCACCTTCGACGTGCTTCCCATCCTCATCCGTCACGATGCCCTTTACGACCGCCGATTCGGGGATCTCGATTTTGATCTTGCTAGTCTCCCCATTCTTGACGTCGACTTGAACGTCAGCAGCCATGTTGCCATCGTCGCCCTTGGCGCGCAGGGTCCACTTGTTCTCGGGCACAAAGGCCTCGAACGTACCGTCGTCGCCTGTCTTAATGACGCGGCTGTATACGTAGTTGAAGGGGGCGGCGGGCAAGAAGGGGCGCACGTTGACGTTGGATACAGGTTTGCCGTCAGCCGATAGAACCGTGCCCTCAATTTTTCCGGTTCCGCCAAGCTCAAGTTTGATTCCTTGTGCGGGTGCGCTCCCCGGAGCCATGACTTGGCCGAGCTCGTCATGGGCTGCGACGAAGAAGTATCCACCCGAACGAAGATCGTTGAGCGTGAACGTGCCCTCGGCATCGGTGCGCACGCTCATGCTGCTATGAAACGACCCTTGAGCCATACCCATCACGATCGCATTCTGGACGGGCTTGCCCTCTGGCGTGAGCACCTTTCCGCTCACCGACATCCCCGCTCGCAGTTTGATTTGCACGGTGCGTTTTCGGTTGCCGGCAATGATGATGTTGGGCATTGCTTTCGTTACGAACCCATCCGCCGACGCAACGATATTGAAAGTACGATCCGGGACGGGACCCAGTCGGGCGCGACCCAACTCGTCGCTCACGCCGCTCTTGTGTTTCACGTCGGTGGTTCCAGTGCCGGAAGGGCCAATCAACAAGTGCAGATCCCACGGCATCGTCGTCGCCAAGACTTTGGCACCCTTGATGGGCGTACCGAAATCGTCTGTGACGCGTACGTCAATGTGATTCGTTGGTGCTACGTAGCGGTCAAGCTTGATCAATGGAACTTCAACGCTAGCTGCCCCTCGAAGGGGTGGCGCCGTTACCGTTTGTCCGCGATACCCATCGGCGAATGCTCGTACGTCATGAGTGCCTTCAGGCAGTCCGCGAACTTCGAACGTGCCATTGGGTCGCGCACGAACGATGTGACCCTTGGTGGGAGGCGGCAATACAACTTGCACGCGCGCAAACTCAATGGGCCCTTCTTGGCTCTCTACGGTGCCTTTGATGGTCCCACTTCCGAGTTCCAATTCGAGGATGCCAACCGGATCGCCGTCAACGAATTGAGGATATCCGGCTCCGTTGTTGCGATTGGCGCCTCCGACCTTTAGCCCCGTCTTCTCGCCCTCGAGTAGGTCTTCTTCAGAAGACGTCTTGTTTGCTTCTACGTTTTTTGTCGTTGATTCAAAGGGATTGAACGCAAACAGGAGTGCCCCAATGGCGAGGAGAGCCAGGGCGATCCAGAGGATAGGCGCGCGATTCGGGCGATCGGTCGACATGGAAGGAACTCCAGTGAAAGGGGAACCTGAGCGAATGCCGCGTAGTGTCGTTTGCTTTGAAGCCACTGCCAACTTCATAGGCAGGACGTCCCGGCGAAATCTAGCCGCCATCCCTCTATGCAGGGCCCTCAGGCCCGGATACCGTTTCTGTACTGTGTGGCACGAAGCCAGACGTTTTGTATGCGGGTCGATCCGCTAAGGAAGTGGACTCGCAACGATGAATGATGCCCGTACGGGCCATGCGCTCAAAGGACACTTGCGAACGTGAAGAAAATCTATGTAGGCAACCTTGCCTGGGGCGTGACAGACGCCGACCTCTATGACTTCTTTTCTACCTTCGGCGACGTACAGTCTGCATCGGTTGTATCCGATCGCGACACCGGCCGTTCACGCGGTTTCGGCTTCGTTGAAATGGAAGACGCCGCGGCAGATCGTGCCATTAACGAATCCGACGGCCAAGACCTCAAGGGGCGTGCGATTCGCGTAAACGAAGCTCGCGAGCGTCCCCGTGGCGGCGGCGGCGGCGGCGGCGGTGGCAGCGGTCGCTGGTAAGCAAGATAGTCGCGGGCGCCAACATCAGGCGCGGATGCGTCCCACCAAAATGTGAGCCGACCTATCCGAGGGCCATCATGCGGTCAACGGGCACTTTGGCGCGAAGGGCGATGTCCTTCGGCACATGCACTTCGGGCTTAAGATCACGCAGCGTGAGGTAGAGCTTTTCCATCGTGTTGAGACGCATGTACGGACACGTCGCACACATGCAACCCGATGCGGGCGGCGCACACACAATCTCAAGATCAGGGCGCTTCTTTTCCATTTGATGCTGAACACCCATCTCCGTGGCGATAATGAATTTGGAGCCCTTGGGGGCCGTCACCACGTGGTTGATAATCATCGACGTGGAGCCGATGAAGTCGGCGATATCGAGCACAGCCTGTTCACATTCGGGATGCGCCACGAGCTTGGCATCTGGGTTGGCGTCGATGAGCTTTTGAATACGCCGTCGCGTGTACTGCTCGTGCACCACGCAGAAGCCTGGCCACATCACCATATCGCGGCCAGTTTGCTTGGCCACCCACTTACCGAGGTGGCGGTCTGGGCAAAAGATGATGCCTTTATCTTTAGGCATGCTTTCAACCACACGCACCGCATTGCTTGACGTGCAAGTGATGTGGCTCATCGCCTTGATGGCAGCGGACGTGTTGACGTAGCTCACCACCAGGTGATCGGGATACTGCTTGAGCCACTCCCCGAATACGTCGGGAGGACAGCGGTCGGCCATGCTGCAGCCGGCATCCAGATCGGGCATCACGACCTTCTTGTCGTAGTTCAAGATCTTGGCGGTTTCGGCCATGAAGTGGACGCCGCAAAACACGATTACGTCGGCATCGGTACTTTGCGCCTGTTGCGAAAGGCCAAGGCTGTCGCCCACGTAGTCGGCCAGATCTTGGATCTCGCCGTCCTGGTAATAATGCGCCAAGATGATCGCATTCTGTTCCTTGCGGAGGCGAGCAATCTCGGCGTCGATGTCGACCGACGGATCGACGAACTCGCGCGTAGGGATCTCGGTGGGAAGGGGCATGGATGGGATTTCTAGGTCGGCCATGTCAGCAGGTCTCCTTGAAGGACGCCGTAAGCATAGCGCACCTGCGACGGGCCTGGCCAACTCACTGCGGCAAACTCCGCCATGCTGCCTTATGAATCTGGGGAAGGCAGTTTGCCTGGCTCAAAGGGCCCTCCGGGCAGCAGATCAGAGGCGTGCTGCACGAGATGAGGAAGAACGTCTTCCACCGCGAGCGCGCGACCTAACAGCTCGGCCATCGATGTCATCACGCCACCTTCGAGTCCGCACGGACGAAATGAGCGAAACGGCGTGAGGTTGGTACTTACGTTGATCGCAAGCCCGTGCCACGTCACCCATCGCCGAACGGCGATGCCAAGGCTTTGAACCTTCTTTCCTCCAACCCAGACGCCGGTGAACCCCTTAATGCGCTCGCCCACAATTCCGAACTCGGCCAGTGTGCGCAGTCCGATTTCTTCCAAATCGCGTTGAAACGCGTGAAGGTCTTTGCGGCTCTGCGTCAAATGAATGAGCGGGTAGGCCACGAGTTGTCCCGGTCCGTGAAACGTGGCCTCGCCGCCGCGTTCGACTTCAACAACAGGGATCGCCGGGTCGTAGGAAGCGGACTCACGCTTTGGCGTCTTTCGCCCGAGGGTGATGACCGCAGGATGCTCTCCGGTGAGAAGCATGTTGGGCAGCTCGCCGTTGGCCCGCATGACAACGAGTCGCTGTTGCCATGTGTGCAAGTCGGCGTAGGGCTTGATCCCCCAATGATGGTGTATGCCTGGCACGCTCTTCACGTTAGGCGATCGGTTTGGCCAGCGCAGGAAGGCCGCCGGGAAACGCGACTTTCTCAACTTCGTCGACGAACGCTTCTGCAAGTATGCGTGCATTGCCAGCGGCGACGCCCAGCGTCTCGCGTACATAGCGTATGCCCACGGCGTTGTCCGTCGCCGGTCCTGCGATGACATCCGGCGGGACGCCGCGTTCTCTCATCCATTCGACCCCACCCCAAGCGGCGACGAGATCATTGGCGGTAAGTATGTGGGCTTGAATCCAGGATCGAAACTCTGCGTCGACCAGGATCGATTCGACACCGTAGCGTCCAATAATGCCATCGCCCATCTCAACGACAATCGCGTCGAGAGGGCTGCCGGCTTCACGTTCAACGCAACGCAGCACCTTCTTGGCCACCGGCGCAACGTCTTCGACACCGGCCGTACTTGGAAGACCGCAATCAAGGAACGTAAGTGTCTTGAGCGAACCGTGATCATCCATGTTGAGAGGATCCCGAACCGCTGCCACCCCCGTGAGCTTGGCGGAACCGATGCGATACCCTCGCTGAGAAAGGCGCGCAATGATCTCGCACGCGGCCACGGTCTTGCCCGAGTCCATACACGTGCCCGACACCACAATGACGGGCGGCATCTTCACGTTGTTGTCGGGATCTGCGAGGGCTGCATCGGCAATATTGAGTCCCTTGCCGTTTCGTGTGGCCATGCCGATCACTTCCACTCGAAGGGGGTGACCCACGTCGCGGTTCTCGCTTACTGCATTGCCAAGCACACCGCCCAGATTCAATAGGTGAATGATATCGCCGGCCGCGAGCTTCTCGGGCACACGACCCACGAATCCGCGAAGCGCGTCGCGTCGCCCAAGGGCACCCACGAGCACATCACCTTTCCCCACGTGTGCCATGCGTCCCGTGGTGAGTTCCACGACGTCGTAGACGCGCTTTTGTTCAAGCGCGCGCACCACCAGCACTTGACCGCTTCTGCAGTCAATGTCGGTCGAATACGTCACGTCAAGGTTCAGGCCGAGTCGATGGACCACACTCGTGATTTTGTGCGGCCGGATCGTCTGTAGGTTGGTTGCCACTACGAATCTCCTTCAGGCGTGTCCGAATGACGAGACACTCGATGCGCAAGCGCAGCGCCTAGACCGTAAAGCTTTGCGAAACCGGCGGCATCTTCGCCATTCCATGCGGTAGCCTCTTCGCCGTACACCGCAACATCTTTGTTCATCAATGAGTAGGGCGAGCGCGTCCCCACGGTCGATACCGAGCCGCGGTACATGCGAATGCGTACGTCGCCCGTGACTCGTTCATTGACGCTATCGAGGAATTTCTCCATGTCGCGCATGACAGGATCATAGAAGAGCCCCTCATGCATGAAGTTGCCATAGAACGTTCCTAGCATCTGGCGCCAATAGGCCTGCCAGCGAGTTTGCACGAGCTTCTCAAGGTCGCGGTGCGCTTGAATCAATATCAACGGTGCCGGGGCTTCGAATGCGAGCCGCCCCTTCACACCGAGAATCGTGTCGCCCACGTGGATGCCGCGCCCCACGCCGTGAGGCCCCGCGAGCTTGTTGAGTGCGCGAACAATGTCGACGCCGGGCATCGCTTTGCGATTCAGCGACACAGGCAGACCGCGTTCGAAGCCAATCTCAATCTCGATGGCATCCGCCGACGTGGCTTCCGGCGACTCGGTCATTGTGTAGACGTCTTCGGGGGGCATAGCCCACGGATCGTGCGTCTCCTTGCCACCGATGGTCGTACCAAACAGCCCTTCGTTGAGGCTGTACGCAACCGTTTTCGCGTCGATCTCGATGCCACGTTCCTTGAGCCAGTTGGACTCTTGCTCGCGTGACCAGTTGAGTTGGCGCATGGGCGCGTA
>JAVJHY012092240.1:0-25618 GCA_035593235.1 Phascolosoma agassizii
TCGCGGATATCTTCGAGGGGTATTGGGCAGAGGCCGGTAAATGATACTTGACAGAATGGCCCCCCCCCAAGGGACGGTGAGGGAGTGGCTGGACGCACGTGCAGACGAGGAAGGCACCGCATTTGTTTTTCCTGAAACAGGGGAGACACTGAGCTGGATGGAGCTGCGGGCCGAAGCCCGAAACAGCGCCGAAGGGCTGGTCGGCCTCGGGGCAATTCAAGGTGAAAGCATCGCAATTGTGCATCCCAACGGTCGCGCGGGCGTATTGGCGGTCTATGCCGCGCTTTACGGCGGGTTTCGCGCGACAATGATCAATCTGGCGGCGGGGCCAGATGCGATGGCCTATGCGCTGGATCACAGCGGCGCGTGCTTCGGCGCGTCCGCCCTCGGAAAACGCGGCACGCGCCGCATCGGCTACCTCTTGGGGGACGTCGGCGACGGCCACCACGTCGCCGAGGGCGCGGCGGGTGTAGCGAACTGTCGCTTCGCGCAGGAGCACGACTGCGCGGCCGTCCGGGACGATCCCAAAGACAGCGATCCCCGCCGCCGTCTCAGCCGCAGTGAACATCGCGCCCGCGTGCACGATGTTCACGTGGTTCGTCAACTCCCGCTTCTTCGGCATCCGCACTCTCGCCCCGCCGCGAGTGGCGTCGACGTCGAGACTGTGCACTTCGAGATAGGGGATCCCAGAGAGGATCGCTCCGAGGTCCATCACGCCTCCATTCCGAGCGCGCGGAGGCAGTTGTCCCGGACGATCTTTCGGTAGATGGTCTCGTTGAAGTCCAGAGCATCGAGCTCGTCGAGGGTGCGACCGAAGCCGAGCAGCGGATAGTCGGTCGCCCACAGGACCTTGTCGCGACCCCACCCCCGCGCGAAGTCGACGAACGAGGCGGGCCAGTGCTTGGGCGCGCGCGCCGACGTTTCGATGTAGACGTTCGGATGCTTCCACGCGAGCGTCATCATCTCCTCGTGCCAGGGTTGCCCGAGATGGCAGCCGATGATCGTGAGGTCCGGAAACGCGAGCGCCACCTCGTCGAGGTAGATCGGGCGCCCGCACTCCGAGGGGAGCAGCGGTCCGGTATGGCCGACCTGGATCGCCACCGCCACGCCAAGCTCGGCGCACTTCATGTAGACCGGCCAGTAGTGCTTGTCGTTGGGAGCCAAGCCCGTGACGCCGTCACCGTACATGTACGGCTCGAGCCGGATCACCTTCATCCTCAGCTCACCGGCGAGGCGCTCCACCTCGCGGGCCACGTCCATCGGCTTCTTCATCGGGTTGACCGTGCCGCTGCCGATGAAGCGCGTCGGGTGCGCGCGTACGGCCTCGGCGACCTCCTCGTTGGACACGACCGCGGTGTCCTTGTGATAGAAGGCCGAGAGCACGCAGCGGTCGACCGCCGCTTGGTCCATCTCTTCGATCATCTTCTCGATGGACATCCCATCGAAGATCACCTGAGGTGAACGGTACTTGCGAAAGATGTGCAGGTATTCGGCGGGCCAGCGCTTGGCCCCTTCGGGGCTGATCCAGCTACCCCATGCATCGATGGCGATCTTCTCTCTCGTCACGTCGAACCCCTCTTCGTTTGCGGCCGCGGCTTGGCGTCCGTCGTCGATTTGTCTTCGTTGGGCGCGATGCCCAGGATCTGGCGCGCTTCGTCTGGACGCGCGGGCGCGGTCCCGAGTTCGCGCAGGATCCGCACGGCCTTGTCCACGAGCTGGCCGTTGCCGCGCGCCAGTTCGCCCCGCGCGATGAACACGTTGTCCTCGAGCCCGACCCGGACGTGGCCGCCCATCGCGACGACCGCGCCGAGCATGCGAAAGTGGTTGCGTGCGCCGATCGCGCTCACGAGCCAGTTGGCGGACGCGGGGAGCCCGTCCGTCAGATGGACCAGGTTCTTCACCGTGGCCTCGTTGACCTCGCCGGGGATCCCCATGACGAAGTTCACGAGCAAGGGCTCTTCGAGCACGCCGCGTTGATGGAGCGCGCGAAGCGTGTTGAGCATTCCGGCGTGATAGACCTCGAGTTCGGGCCGGACGCCGTGGGTCCGGAACATGCGAGCGACCCGCTCGAGTTCCTTGTGCGACGCGAAAAGTGACACGAAGCGATCGCCCACCCAGCCCTCGGCGCGCGGATCCCAACGGCCGAGGAGGCATCCCGCGCCGAGGCTGAACGATGCGATGTCGGGGCGCAGCTCGGGCACGACGCGGATTCGCTCCTCGAGCGAGAGCCCGGCGACAGCGCCTCCCGTGGTGAGGTTCAAGATCGCGTCGCACCCCGCGGAGCGCAGCCCCTCGACGATACGACGGAAGATGGACACGTCTGCGCTCGCCGCGCCGTGTTCGTCCCGCGCGTGGATGTGGAGGATGGCGGCGCCGGCGCGCCACGCCTCGAGACCCTGGGCGATGATCTCGTCGGGCTGCTCGGGAAGGCTCGGGTTTTTGTCCTTTCCCTGCTGCGCGCCGGTGAGCGCACACGTGATGATGGTCGCAGTCATGTGCGCCTCTCGTGCCGGCGGGTCCCCCGGCTCAGCCACTGGCCTCCGTCGACGGGCACGGTGGCGCCGTTGATGAACGAAGCTTCCTCGGATGCGAGGAACGAGACGGCGGCGGCGATCTCAGGGGCTCGCCCGAAGCGCTCCATCGGGATCGTCCGGAGCAGCTCGCCCTTGAGTTCGTCGGTGGGCCACAGCTTCTCGGCGGCCCCGGGAGTGTCGACGGGGCCAGGAGCGATCGCGTTGACGCGGATCCCGTGGCGCCCCCACTCGACGGCCAGTGTGCGGGTCATCGCCATCACGCCGGCCTTCGCGGACGCCGAGTGCACCGTCCCCGGTCCCGCGCCCCACGCGTAGGTTGCGAGCACGTTGACGATGCCGCCCCCACGCTGCTCGATCATCACCTCCCCCGCGAAGCGCGAGCAGTAGAACGTGCCATCGAGGACGATCGCGCGAACGGCGTTCCAGCCGTTGGGCGAGAGCCGCTCGGCGGGACAGATGAAGTTGCCCGCGGCGTTGTTGACGAGGAGATCGATCCGGCCGAACGCGCGCACGGTCTGCTCGACCATCTCGCGTACCCGATCGGGATCGCGGATGTCGGTGGGCACGGCGATCGCATCGACCCCTTCGGCGCGAAGCCCTTCGACTGCGGGGACGAGGTGCTCCTCGCTGCGTGATGCGAGGGCGAGCCGGTAGCCGTCGCGTCCCAGGCGACGGGCGATCGCCAGGCCGAGCCCCGTGCCGCCGCCGGTCACGATGGCGACCGGGATCATGACTCCTCCTTGCGTGCGGGGCGCTTCTCGAGGAAGGCGCTCATGCCTTCTTTTTGAGCGCGAGAGCTGAAGTTGATGACCACGGTGTTGATGGAGAAGTCGATCGCGCTCTCGAGATCGGTGGTCATCCACTTGTGGATGATCTCCTTCTGCGTCGCGAGCGCGAGCGGGCTCTTGTCGGCGAGTCGAACGCATACGCTGCTCACCTCTTCGTCGAAGCGCGCCGGTTCGATCACGCGGTTGACGAGACCGCGACGCTCGGCCTTGTGCGCATCCCATCGCTCGCCGAGGTAGGCCATCTCGCGCGCGCCCTGAATCCCGATGCAGAGCGGGAGGATCGCCGCCTCCACGATCGCGGGGATGCCGCGATGGATATTCGGCAGACCGAAGCTCGAGCGGTCGGTGGCGAACATGAAGTCACACGAGACCGCGAGCTCGAGCCCCGCCCCCAGGCACAGCCCATCGATCGCGCACACGATGGGCTTCTCGGTCGTGCGGAGCGCGAGGAACGTGCGATGAAGCTCCCGGCCCACCTCGCGCGCCTCCACCCCGCGCATGTCCTTGACGTAGGCGACGTCGATCCCCGCCGAGAAGGCTTTCTCTCCCGCCGCATCGATCCGGATCGCACGCACGTCGCGGTCGGTCGCGGCCTCCGCGAGGCACGCGCGAAGCTCTCGGAGCATTCGTCCGTCGATCGCGTTGAGGACCTCCGGTCGGTTCAGGGTGATCCGAAGAACCGGCCCATCCGCCCGGCATAGGATGGTCTCGTAGCTCGTCTCGTTCATCGCCTCACCTCCCCGAGAACTCCGGGATACGCTTCTCCACGAACGCGCGGATACCCTCCTGCGCGTCGTCGGTGTTCCGGACGGGCTCGGCGTAGTGCTGCTCGAGAGCAAGCGCCTCATCGAGCGGCAGATGCCGACCCGCGCGCACGGCGTTGCGCGCCGCCTGAACCGCAAGGGGGGCGTTGCTGGCGATGCGCTCGGCGAGCGAGGCCGCGCTCGCACGCAGCGCGTCCACCGCGACGATCCGGTTGATCAGCCCGAGGCGCAGGGCCTCATCGGCGTCGATGGCTTCGCCGGTCAGCATCATCTCCATCGCCGCGCCGAGCGGGATCGTACGAGCAAGCCGCTGGGTGCCCCCCGCCCCTGGAAGGATCCCCCACGTCACTTCGGGCAGGCCGAAGCGCGCACGGGGCGTGGCGATCCGGATGTCGCAGGCAAGCGCGATCTCGAGTCCGCCCGCCAGACAGTGGCCGTCGATCGCTGCGATCACGGGCTTGCCCGGATCGAGGTTCCGCGTGATCCCACCGAGCCCTGGCTCGCGCTCCCCATGCCGCAGCCGCTCGATCGAGGACATCGATCGGTAGTGCTCGCGGATCTGCGTGAGGTCTGCTCCTGCACAGAACGCCTTGGTGCCCGCGCCGGTGAGCACCCCCACCCGGAGATCGTCGTCGTCCCGCAGCGTGTACCAGGCCTCGATGAGCGTGCGGCTCATCTCGAGGCTCAACGCGTTACGTTTCTCAGGCCGATCGATCGTGATGAACAAGACGTGGCCGTTCCGCTCCGTTCGGATGCTCATCGTTCGCCCTCCTGGAGCGGCTCAAACCCCTCGAGGGCGAGCACGCTCGGCGTCCGTTCCTTCGCGAAGCGAGCGCGCACCCGCGCTCCGATCGTCCAGACGCTCGCGCCGACCAAGCGGTGCAACATCGCAGAGTCGGCGCCGTCGAGGCGCACGAGCCCAAACGCACCCTGCCCTGGAACCTCCGTCCAGCTGAGCAGGGTGCCGGACGGTTCGACTTCGAGCGTCTCGGTGCGCCCTCCGCAGGCTCCGCAGAACGACGATGCGGGGCAATCTACGCGCTCACACGCCGCGCAACGGGAGCCGAGAAGGTGACCCTCGGCCAGTCCACGAAGAAAGAGGCTCCCCGTCGTTCCTGCCGCGTAGCGGAACGGGATCCGGATCGCGCCTTCGCGGATCATTGCACGACCTCGAAGCAAGCGATGTCGTCCATCGCGCCGATGAGCTCGGTTCGCCACACGGCTTTGACGCGTTGGCCGATCGCGAGGCGCGAGGCGTCGTTGTCGGCGAGGTAGTGATTGAGCGTGGTGTCGGCCCCGTCCAGGCGGATGAGCCCCATACCGTAGGGCGAAGGACGCGGCTCGCCCGTTCGACCGTCGAGGATCGGGAGGTGCACCACCGTGAACGCCTCGAGGCGACCCGTGTCGGCGATGGGAACCCAACGCGTGAGCCGGCGCATGCAGTTGCCGCAGACCGGGCGCGGGGGAAGGTAGCGGCGCCCGCATCCCTCGCATGCGAGCCCCTCGATCCGCTTCTCGCGGAGCCCGGCACAGAAGCGGTCCATCGCCGCGCCCGACGCGTAGCGCCAAGTGATGTCCATCTCGAGCGACACCATGACGGGCTCGCTCATGCTTCGGCTCCGAGCACGATGGCGTCCGCCCACGCGTAGACGCCGTAGCCCGTCGCAAGAGCCAGCGCGGCTCCATCGACCTGACGCGCGCCCCCACGGCCTTGGATCTGCAGCGCCGCCTCCGCGACGCGGATCGTTCCCGAGGCGCCGACGGGGTTCGTCGAGAGCACGCCTCCAGACGGGTTGACGGGGAGCTGGCCCGTCATCTGGGTCACTCCCTCCTCGATCAGCCGCGCCGCTTCGCCGTCTGCGCAAAAGCCGAGCGCCTCGTACCACGCGAGTTCGGCATACGTGACCGGCTCGTAGATCTCCGCCACGTCGAGCTGACTCAAAGGATCGTCGATCCCTGCTTTGCGATACACCGTCTGTGCCGCTTCGCGGAGAGTCCGCATGGTGATCAGGCGGCGCTCGAGGTCGCCGAGGTAGGGCTGATCGTGCCGCGTCGCGGCGGCCTTCACCCACGCGGATGGGCCATTCCGACGCTTCGCTTCGGCGGCGCTCGCGATGATGATCGCACATGCCCCGTCCGACTGCGGGCACATGTCGAGCAGCCGAATCGGGTGGGCGAGCGTGCGCGATGCGAGGACCTCCTCCGCGCTCAGATCCGGCATCTGAAGGTGGGCGTGGGGGTTGTTGGCCGCGTTCCGGCGCGCCTTCACCGCCACCTCGGCGGCATGCTGCTCGGTCACGCCACGCTCGGCCATGTACTGCGAGACGGAGAGTGCGAAGTTCCCCAGCGCGCCCGAGGCCACCGATCGATCCCAGAACGGATCGGTCAATGCCATGCCCGTCTGCGTGTGTCCTTCCGAGTGCTTTTCGAAACCGACCACGATGACGATATCGAAGAGCCCCGACGCGACTTGGTGAAACCCCGCGATGCACGTGCTCGTGCCCGATGTGCCTCCGGTCGCGACCTTGAGGCAGGGCTTACCGGTCGCGAACGCCGCCTCGCCGACCCAGAGCTCGGGGAACGCACGTCCCTCGAAGAGCTCCATGTTGGAGATCAAAATCGCATCGATCTCACTCGGTGCGACATCCGCATCGGCGAGCGCCGCGACGACCGCTTCGCGCACGAGCTCAGGCTGCGACACATCGTCCCTCCGTCGCGCGTGCCGACTTTGGCCGGTGCCGATGATCGCGACCGGGTTCACGGATTCGCCTCCAGGATCGCCATCACGTGCCCTTGGGCGGCCGGCCCCCAAGCGCCGTGCGCGAGCGCGCGTTTGGACTCGGGGTGCTCACGCATGTGTTGTGCAGCTGTGACGAGTCGAGACAGCCCCGCTGCGACAGGCGCGACGCCTCCAAAGAGCCCGCCGTTCAGCGAAAGGGCAGTGTCTCGAGGCAACTCGAGCGCGTCGAGGAAGAGCTCTTCCTCGTGCGGGTAGCGACACGAGGGCTCGAAGAGGTCGAAGCGCGGCGCGTCGAGGCCGGCGACTTGGCTCGCCCGATCAAGCGCTCTGCGCGCGCCCCGCCATCGGCCGAGGTCGCGCTGGCCAGGCGCGTGCGCCGCCAGATCGTGACCGACACCAGTGACTGCGACGCCCGAGCCGCGCCGCGAAAGGACGACCGCGCACGCCGCGTCGGCAACCGGGGCGCACATCGCCTCGGTGAGGGGTGAAGCGACGACGGGCGACGCGAGCACCTCGTCTGGCGTGAGCGCTTGCTCCGACTCTGCGGCACGTCGGCGTGTCGACGCGATCGTCGCCCAGCGTTCGAGAGGATCACTACCCGCCTGCGGTCCGTCGGCCAATAATCGTGCGACGAGCCCTGCGACCACCGCAAAGCTCACGCCGAGCGGCTGTAGGTAAATGGGGTCCATCGCCCAGCGCTCGATCGCATCCTGCGGCGCCATCGATGCCTTGCCGTGCGCCACGACGAGCACGCGTTCGTAGGCGCCCGCCCACAGCTGACACGCGGCATGAACGAGGGCGCACAACCCATCGCCGGCGATGCGCGTCTCGGGCCTCATCACTGCACCCACGACCTCGGTGACCGCGATGCTCGACGCGGTCAGCCCGTCATGCAGGTCCACTGAGCCGGTGACGATCGCATCGATGTCAACGAAGCCTAGCGACGCGTCGGTCAGCGCCGACTCGACCGCTTCGAGGACCATCTCCGAGATCGAGCGCGGGTCTTCGGGCGTGGGGCCCGTCTGTCCGGTCCCCAAAACCCAAAGAGGATCTCGCTGCGCTGTCAACGCGCCTCGCGGGGAGGCTCGAGGTCGGATGTGCGGGCGATGATCTCGCGCATGATCTCACTCGTGCCCGCGCCGACGGTGAACGCGAGCGAGTCCCGCTGGAGGCGCCCGATCGGGTACTCCTCCATGTAGCGATTGCCGCCGAAGATCTGGGCGCACTCGTGTGCGACCTTCACGGAGGCCTCGGAAGCGAAAAGCTTCGCCATCGACGCTTCGCGGTTACAGGGCTTCGACGCGACGCTCAGAGAGATCGCGCGATAGGTGAGCGCCTCGGCGGCCTCGATGGTGGTCAGCACATCGGCGAGGCGATGTCGCCACACCTGAAACCCGAGGATCGGTCGACCGAACGCTCTGCGCTCATGGCCGTAACGCCGCGCCTCCTCCCACATCAGCCGCATCTGAGCACAGCAGATCACGGCCAACACGAGCCGCTCCCCTTCAAACCCCTGCATGATGAGCTCGAAGCCGGCGCCCTCGGCCCCAAGCAGGTTCTTTACCGGTACGCGGCAATCGTCGAACGAGAGTTCGGCGGTGTCCGACGCGTGCGTCCCGATCTTCTTCAGGCGACGACCCGTCGAGAAGCCCGGCCGATCGGACTCGATGAGGATGAGCGACACTCCACTGTGACCGGGTCCACCTGTCCGCACCGCCGTTGTCACGTAGTCCGCGATGTTGCCGTTGGTGATGAACGTCTTCGAGCCGTTGACGATGTAGTGATCACCGTCCCGCCGCGCGGTGGTCTGAATCGCGCTGACATCACTCCCCGCGTTTGGCTCAGTGACCCCGAGCGCGCCGATCCGAGTGCCGACAATCGCGTCACGAACGAAGGACTCCTTCTGCTCGCTCGTCCCTCCGTGCTCGATGACCTTCGTCGCGAACTCAGCGTGGGCGAGGACGCTGACGGCGACACCGATCGAACCGCAACGGACCAGCTCCTCGACGAGCACTCTCGTGTACCAAAAGTCGAGACCGGCTCCACCCAGCGCTTCGGGCAAGCGGATGCCGAGGAAGCCGAGTTCGCCCATCCGAGAAAAGAGTTGGCGAGGCAAGGCCCCAACCTCCTCCCACTCCGCGATGTGCGGCGTGATTTCGTGGTCCACAAACGCGCGGATCGATCGCCGGAAGATCTCGTGCTCCTCACGGTCTCTCATGCCGAAACGGTTAGCTGAGTGATACTCAGTAGTCAAGCCACAATCAATTGTCGACCAATCTTCGGTCGATTTTAGATTTTCACA
Organism: Phascolosoma agassizii; assembly: GCA_035593235.1. NCBI lineage: Eukaryota > Metazoa > Annelida > Sipuncula > Phascolosomatiformes > Phascolosomatidae > Phascolosoma > Phascolosoma agassizii. The sequence goes on from JAVJHY012092240.1 coordinate 9,129, forward strand.
CAAATAATGAGTACTGCATGATTACTGAGTAACACTTGACAACGAGAGATGCGGCTCCCAGCATCTCGGCATGGAGAGCCGCGGAGCCAAAGACTCAATGAACACAGTCTTTGGGTTCTTGTTCACTTCGACCGGAGCGCTCGAACTCTTCGGGAGCGAGGCGGAGACGCGGGCGATGTTGACGGCTGTGCGTGTCTTCGTCAGCCGTGAGGTGCTCCCGGCGCGCGCGGCGCTCGAACGCGGAGATCTCGAGCGCGCACGCGACCTGCTCTCGAAGGCCGCGAGTCTTGGGCTCACCGGCCTCGAGATCCCCGAACGCCACGGAGGTGTGGGTCTGAGGCACACGCCGGCGATGGAGATCATCGCCGAAGTGGCTCGCCAGCCTTCGTTCTCTGCTTCGCTCGGCGCGCACATCGGGATCGGCACGTTTCCGCTCGTGCTCTTCGGCACACCGGAATGCGCTGCGCGTTACCTTCCCCAGCTGGCGAGCGGCGCGCGTATCGGGGCGTACGCGCTCACCGAAGCGGGTGCAGGATCGGACGCGCTCGCGGTGGAGACCCGCGCGGAGCGCGACGGATCGGACTTCGTCCTCACAGGTGAAAAGCAGTTCATCACCAACGCACCGATCGCCGGGCTCTATACCGTCTTCGCCAAGGTCGGCGACGCGTTCACCGCGTTCCTCGTGCCCGCGGAGACACCCGGCGTCGAGGCGCGCCGCCCGGAACGTAAGATGGGGCTCCACGGCTCTCCAACCTCATCGGTGCGATTCGACGGGGTACGCGTTCCCGCCGAACACGTCCTCGGCGAGATCGGTGCCGGCCACCGCGTCGCATTCAACACGCTCAACCTCGGCCGGATGAAGCTCGGTTTTGGCTCGCTCGGTTGCGCCAAGGAAGCCCTCGCGCTCGCGACGAGCTACGCGGCGAGACGTCGCCAGTTTGGTCGTCCGATCGGGGAGTTCGGTCTGATCCGGGACAAGCTGGCCACGATGGCCACGGAGATCCGAATCCTCGAAGCAGTGAGTCGCCGCGTCACGCGATCGGTCGATGCGTGGCTTGGCGCAGCACTCGCTGAAGCGCCTCGCGCCGATGTGATCCGCACCTTGAAGGCCCACGCGCCATTGAGCGCGATCGTGAAAGTCCTCGGCTCCGACACGGTCGGACGGGTGGTCGATAAAGCCGTCCAAATCCATGGCGGCAACGGCTTCATGGAGGACTACGAGGTCGCCGGGATGTATCGCGACGTGCGGGTCAACCGGATCTTCGAAGGCACCAACGAGGTCAACCGGCTGCTGATCGCCAAACACGTGCTCCGCCGCTTCGTGTCGGGCGTGTCGCCGCGACCTGCGCTTGGAGGGCCAGAGCCAGGGGCGGCAGAGGGAGCGTCCGGTCTGTGCGAAGTCCTTCGCTGGGTGATCGCGCGGGTCGCCGTCGAGGCGGTGCGTGGGTTCGGCGCGGCGCTCCACGACGAGCAAGTTCTTCTCAGCGACCTCGCTGATCTGACCGTTGAACTCTATGCGCTGGACACGTTCGCGGCCAGCTCGGCGAAGGACGACGAGCCCTATCTGCGGCTCGCCACCGAGGCGGCGCGTGGGCGTGTCACCCCGCGATTGATTCGTGCAGCGACGCGCGTCGGGCTCGCGCCGAGCGCGTTTGTCGCACCGGTGATGGCGGGGGCCTCGGACGTGGCGGAGGATCGAGAGAGAATCGCCGCGCAGTACATCGACCGCATCGGGTCGGGCCACGCGTTCCGCCAAAAAGGCAACACGGAGAGCTCGGCACTGTCTCAATAATCGGCAACAGTGCCGCTCGCGGACTGGCTTGCACACGATCGTTTGTCGCGCGCCAGGTCTGCATCTATAGCACTCGTGATGTCGACGCTCACCGGGACCTGCGCCACGAGCGGATGGGCTCTGCTCTTCGTGCTCGCGCTGGACCTCGCCGCCGCGGCGCAGCCCAAGGGCCCGTGGTGGCTCGACGTCTCGCACCAGAGCGCAACCTTGGTCGCTGAGGTGCAAGGTGGTGCGCTCGTCGTCGAGCTGGATTGCGAAGGGCAGCCGTTCTCCGTGGAATCGCAAGGCGGACGAGCGCCAGACGGTGGCGTGCTGCACCAGGTCACGCTCGACGGCCTGCCCGCCAACACGCGATGCAGCGGCACGGCTCGCGGCGAAGGGTTCGACGAAGTGGTCACACTACGAACCGCACCCTCCCCGTCCCATGCGTTGCCCGACAACGAGCCATTCAGCTTCTTGGTGTACGGAGACGACCGCACCAACCACCGCGTGCACCGGCGCGTCATCTCGCACATGGCCCAGGAGCTGGATGCGCGCTTCGTCGCACACACGGGAGACTTCGTAGAGGTCGGCGGCCGACCGCGCGACTGGCAACGGTTCTTCGAAATCGCCAAACCGCTGCTGATCCGTGTGCCGCTCTATCCGACACTCGGCAACCACGAGATCTACGGTCCGGGCGGACGACGGCGCTACCAGCGCTACATGGTGAAACACGAACGGCGCGTGGCCTGGCAGTCGTGGACGCACGGGCCCGTGCGTCTCATTTCGCTCGACTCGAACGATGAGTGGCTGCGCGACGGGGCACAGCACCAGTGGTTACGCGAACAACTCGAGACCCAGGACGAGCCCTCGGTGAACTGGCGCATCGTGTTTCTGCACCACGGCCCGATCTCCAGCGGGCGTCACGGCGGCCACGAGGCAATGGCATCTCTCGAACTGGCCGATGCATTGCGCGACGCGGGCGTGGACCTGGTGCTCGCCGGTCACGATCACATCTACGAGCGAGGCGACTCGGGCGGATTGAAATACATCATCACCGGCGGTGGCGGCGCTCCGCTCTACCCGGTGAACCGCCACCTGGTGTCGCAGCTCGCGTTCAAGGTCGCCCACCACTACCTGCGCTTCACCGTGCAGGACCAGCGGCTGGAAATGACCGCGGTGCGCGACGACGGCGAAGTGCTCGAGCGATGCGGCTTCGACCGCGGAAGACCCTGGGAATGTTCGCTCGAGGCCGGGATCGACGAGGGTGAGCCGCCCAAATCCCGAATGCTGATGTGGCTCCTACTCGTCGTCGCGTTGGTGATCGCGAGCGGTGCCTGGGGATGGCGACAGACCCGGCCACGTCGCTGATTCGAGCTCGCGGGTCAGCACCATTGACGAGCGAGTCGCGCCTCGGACTCGTTGCGGGTCGCCAAGTTTCCGCTTGGCCTTTGGCACTGCGCCAGAAAGACTGTGCGCGAATGACGGAAGCAGAGCGCGACCTTTCGAACCGTTGCGGCACCTGTGGCTGGTTCATCAAGTTGCGCTCCGACGAGTCCGGCCACGGCTGGGGCGAGTGTCGCCTCGGCTGTTGGAACCCGCCGCTCAAGGACTCGATGACCTGCTCGAGTTACAAGAAGATCGGCGAGTCGTTCGAGGGGGCGCTCAAACGCAAGCCCGTGGCCGGCCAACCGAAGCGTCTGCGCGAGAGCACGCCGGTTGCCCCACGACCCACCATTCCGAAGGAGATTGGAATCGACATGGACCAAAACGAATTTCGGACCGTGCTGCGAGAGGTTCTGCTCGACGAGCTGGGCGTGCGCGACGTCGACATGGGCGAGCGCTGGAGCGGCGGCGAGCTCGTGCTCAAGCCGGGCAAGGAAGGCGCGCAAGCCAAGTCCATTCCCCTGGATGTCTTCTTCAAGAAGATCGTGATGGTACGGGACAAGTTGCGTGTGCTCGAAGCGAAGCTCAACGGCAGCAAGAACCTCAAGGACGAGGAAAAGATCCAGCTCCAGCAGTACATCACCGCCTGCTACGGTACGTTGACGACGTTCAACGTGCTCTTCAAGGACAAGAAGGATCACTTCAGCGGCCAAAAGAAGTAGCGGGTCCTCTCGCGTCGTCGTGTTCGCGCTCGTGGTGTTCGCTCTCGTCGGACTGGTCGTCGGACTTGGCGCGTGCGGTGGTTCGACGTCGACGGTCCCGATAGGGCAGAGCGTGCAGGGCCCCGACCCACGCGCCATCGAGCTGTCACTGCGCCGCACGAACGGAGAGTGGATCCACATCGGCGACCTGCGCGGCACGCCCGTGTTGCTCTTCGTGTTCGCCACGTTCGATGGGGTCAGCCAGGCAGCGCTGCAGCCACTCAAACGCTTCGCGCGACGGTATCCCGACGTGGCAGTGCTCGGGGTGGCCGCCCAGCCGGACGCAAACCAACTGCTCGACCCCTACGAGCGGGCATTGCTTCCGCCCTTTCCACTCACCTACGATCCGGCACGCGACGTTCACCACGGCACCAGCCCGCTCGGGCTGATCGAAGCCGTGCCGACGTTCATCATGTTCGACGCGCACGGACTCGAAGTCGACCGGCACATCGGCTTCCCCAACTCGCGGACGCTCGAGCGTCTCCGAGACGATGCCCTCCGCCGCGGAGGCATTCGCGAGCGAGAAGACGTCCCCCTCGTCGCGGAGTGATTGCTCCTCGGCGAGTTTTCGCAAACCCCTAGAAAGCGCCGAAAGAGCCCTAGAAGCCGACGCTCATTTAATCTTGACATCCACGTCCCAGGCGGCGAAAGTGTTCCAGAACCTGACGCTCGCTTAGTCTTGACACTTGCCCGCGATCCCCCGCGGCTCGTTCCGCCGTTTTGGAAACGTCTGTCGGATCCTTAGGGCACGCTTCGTGGCTCGCGGCGTTCGGATCCTGGCTCGGTGATATAAGGCGACGTGCGTCGTCGCTGGTTCCACCTGCCCTCGCTTCATATCGCCTCGCCTTCGGGTACGGCGAACACGAGCGCGAAGAAGGTCACGTGGCTGGAGCTCTTCTACGATCTGGTCTTCGTCGCTGCGTTCATTCAACTCGGGAATGGACTCGCGGATGTCCCGACGCTTGCGGGTATGGGGCTCTTCGCGGCGGTCTTCGTTCCGCTCTGGACGGTTTGGTCTGGTTTCACGTTCTACGAAAACCGATACAACCTCGACGATTTCGCCCACCGCCTGGTGGTCGTCGCGCAGATGTTCGCTGTCGGTGCGATGGCGATCAGCGCGCCTGATGTGCTCGATGGCAGCGCGTTGCCGTTTTGCGTTTCGACTTCAGCGGCGCTCGCGCTGGTTAGCGTGATGCACCTTCGCACCTATCGGCAGCTCGAGGACGGGCGACCCTACGCGCGCTATTGGGGCGGTGCGTTCGCGCTCTCATCGGTGGGCTGGCTCGCCGCGGGATGGCTTCCGCTCGTCGGTACGCTCGGCGCTGGGGCCCTGTCGACCCTCTTCGTGCTCGGCGCTCCGCTCAGCCGCCAATCGCGTGCGCTGACCGATCGCTACCCGCTCGACTTCGATCATCTCGGAGAGCGTTACGGACTGCTGACGATCATCGTTCTCGGCCAGTCGTTCGTGAAGGTCCTCTCGGCATTGGTGAGCGAACGCGCCGGTACCGGCCTCTACTTCGACGGAGGCACGGTGCTGCTCATCACCTGCGCGGTGTGGTGGGTGTACTTCGACGACGTCGCGGGCTCGCGGATCCGAAAAGGGCCCGGACGCTGGATCGTCTGGCTCTACGCACACATTCCTTTGCAGTTGGGGATCACTGCGATGGGCGTGGCGGTCGAAAAGGCCGTGCTCTTCACCTGGGATGAACCGGCCGGAGCGCCCTACCGTTGGTTGCTCGCCGGTTCACTCGCGCTCGTATTTGGTGGCGTCTCGATGATCGACTCGGTCACCGAACGCAAGCAGACGGAGCTGAGCGACCGCGCGCGAGTCAACATACGGTGGTTTTGTGCACTGGTGCTCGTCGTGCTGGCGCCTGCCGGCGCAGGCATGAGCGGCGGGCTCTTTCTCGCGCTGGTCACCGGCGTGTGCGTCGCCCAGGTGGTCATCGACATGGCGATGGCGCCCTTCGAAGCCGGCCATGTCGAGGCTCGCACCATCGCCGAGCTGGCCCGCACTGCGAAAGCCGACGGCGCCAAACCGCCGCGTGTCCGCCGTGACATCTCCGAAGCCGTACGAAAAGGGACGCCGACGGCGCTGCGACGCGACTTCTATTTCTACTTCATGGAGGGCAGTTGGGCGCGGGTGTTCGTCGCGTTTGCGTTGGTGTTCATCGTCGCGAACGTCTTCTTTGCGGCGCTCTACCTGTTGGAACCATCCGGCATCAGCGCCAACGGAACGGACTCCTTCGGCGACGCGTTCCACTTCAGCGTCCAGACCATGTCGACCATCGGGTTCGGAACGCTCTCGCCCGGCACCGCGTACGGCAACACGGTGGTGGCCGTCGAGGCTGCACTGAGCATCATCGGCGTCGCCATCATCACCGGGCTGATCGTGGCCAAGGCAAGCCGCGCCAAGGCCAGCGTGCTCTTCAGCCGCGTGATGCCGCTGACCGTCATGGACGGGAAACCGACATTGACCTTCCGCATCGGAAACGCGCGTGGAAACGACGTCGTCGAGGCAACTCTCATGGTGTCGGCACTGATGGACGAGGTGACCGCCGAGGGGCATCACTTCCGGCGCGTTCACGATTTGAAACTTCGACGCAGCCGCCAGCCCATGTTCGTGCTCAGTTGGGCTGCGTTCCACGAGATCGACGCACAGAGTCCGCTCGCCAACGTCGACTGGGAGGATCCCGAGGCCACGTTGCTTGGGCTCGTGGTCACCTTGACGGGCCACGATGGGACGTACGGCCAAACCATTTACTCGCGACACATCTACTACTGCGAGAACATCAAGGTGGGGCATCGCTTCGTCGACGTGATTCACGAGCTGGAAGACGGCCGACTCATGATCGACTACACGCTCTTCCACGACACGGTCGCGGATGAAGACGCCATACGCGAACTGGCCCTGGTCGAGCTGGCCGAAGCGACATCACCTCGCCTCGCCGCGCTCGAGGAGGAGTAGTCAGTGCGCTTCGGCGCTCAGACCTTGTTCCGCCCAAAGCTCACCCAACGTGGGCTGTAGCGTCGAGCGAACGAGGGCGCGAGCTCGCACAGCGTTGCCGCAGGTCGAGACACGTTGGGCCAGCTCGGCCAACTCCCGCGCGTCGACTCTCCGCACGAGCTCCTGAGCGAAAGGCAAGCTGACCGTGGGGACTGAGAGTACGCGAAAGCCGAGCCCGAGAGCGACGGGTAGCGCGACCGGATCTGCCGCCATGTCGCCACACATCGCGACCGGAGTGTCGGCTGCTTGGGCACCGGCCACGATCTGAGCAAGCAAGCGAAGCACTGCGGGGTGCAGTGGATCGGCCCACTGAGCGACGTCCCCGTTCGAGCGATCAACGGCGAGCGTGTACTGCACCAGGTCGTTCGTCCCGACGGAGAGAAAGTCGCACTCCTCGGCGAGCTCGCGCGACAGCAACGCGGCCGAGGGGATCTCGACCATCGCGCCGACCTTCACGTCGCCGTATTCGACGCCCTCGGCAGTGAGCTCCTCTCGAATCGTTGCTACCAACTCTTGAAGCGAAGACATGCGCGCCGGCCCCTCGACCATCGGAAACATCAACTCGAGAGTGCCGTGAGTCGCTGCCCGCAAGACTGCGCGGATCTGCGTGTGCAGCAGCTCGGGTCGCTTCAACGCCAACCGGATCGCCCGCAGGCCGAGTGCGGGGTTGGGCCCCGGTGCGAAACGCCACTGAGTCGGCAACTTGTCGCCGCCCAAATCGAAGGTGCGCACAACGACCGGGCGCTCCCCCGACGCATCGATCACGTCCCGGTACACCTGCATCTGCTCGTCTTCATCCGGCGGAACATCGCGATCCAGAAAGAGAAACTCGGTTCGATAGAGCCCGATCCCCCTCGCGCCGTGTGCCCGCGCCGCGATGGCTTCAGCGGGCAGCTCGATGTTTGCCATCAACAGAACACTGACCCCATCACGCGTCTTGGCGGGCTCGTCGGAGCGCGCCCGAAGCTCGCTGGAGAATCGCCGAAAGCGTTTTGCGCGCTTGCGAGCATCGTCGCGTTCCGCTTCGCGTGGGCACAGCACGACGCGACCGCGCAGCCCGTCCACGATGGTCTCGGCGCCATTTTCCAGGCCGTCGAGCACCGGGCCCACACCGACCACAGCCGGGACTTCGAGCGCGCGCGCCAGCAATGCGGTGTGCGTCGTCGAACTCCCGACTTCGCACACCAAACCACACACGCGCGGGTCACCGAGTAGTCGCACCGCGTCCGCCGGAGAGAGGTCGGTCGCGACCAACACCACGGACTCGTCGGGCAGCGCCAACCGGTCGTGCCCGCCCCGCAGGTGACGAAGAATGTGCTGGCCCATGTGATCGATGTCCAGCGCGCGCTCCCGGAAGTATTTGGACCCCGCGGCTTCGAGCGGAGCCTTCAACGCGTTGATCGCCTTTTCCAGTGCCCACTCGGCGTTGAGCGAATCTTCGTGCACATGTTTGAGCGCGATGTTCAAAACGGCGTCGTCCCGGTGCATCAGGAGCTGCGCTTCGAGCACGAACGCGGTCTCCTCGCTCCCGGCATAGCCGTCCTTCGCAGCTTCGATCTCGGCCTGCGAGCCCTTGACGGCCTGCCTGAGACGCTTCTCTTCGGTGTCTGGGTCGTTGGCGCGATAATGCGATGCGCCACCTAGGCGGGGAACGACGTGCGCAGGACCGACGGCGATCCCCAGTGACGCTGGAATGCCAGGGCGCTCAGATCGCACGTGCGCTCATTCCCACTCTCACGAGTGTTCCCCAAAGCGGTCGGCGATCAGAGCACCGATGGCTTTGACCGCCGCTTCGGCATCTGCGCCTTCTGCCCGAACCGTCAACTTCGCCCCCTGCTCACCACAGAGTAACAGCACGCCCATGATCGACTTCGCGTCGGCTCTTACCCCGCCTTTTTCGAGCACGACGCTGGACTCGAACGCTCCGGCACAGCGGACCAGCTTCGCCGCAGCCCGTGCGTGCAACCCCAACTCGTTGATGATCTCGAACGTACTCTCGGACGTCACGGCTTCGGTTTCTTGCGCGCCACGTCTCGGTGAGCCACTCGGACCTCTCGGTCGCCCGGCAGCTTCGCGGCGAGCGCCTCGGCCACGGCCACGCTTCGATGGCGGCCTCCGGTGCAACCGATGGCGACCGTCAGGTACGCTTTGCCCTCACGCGCGTAACGCGGAAGCGTGTGTTCCAGAAGCTGCAGCACGTCGACCATCAGCTCCTGCGTTTCGGGATGCTTGAGCACGTACTCCGAAACCGGCGCATCGAGCCCGGTCTGCGGCCGCAGGTCGTCCACGAAATGCGGGTTGGGCAGATAGCGCAGATCGAACACTAAGTCGGCGTCCACCGGTACGCCGTACTTGAACCCGAACGACACGACGCGGACGACCATCGAACGTTTGGCGCCCTGATTCGAAAGCCACTCCACGATCGCGCGTCGCAGCTCATGCACGGACAGACGGGTCGTATCGATCACGTGTGTCGCGCGGGCACGCAGCGGGCTCAGCCGTTCGCGGTCCAGCGCGATGCCGCGAAGTACGTCGCCGTCGGGGGCCAGGGGATGTGGGCGACGCGTCTCGCTGTAGCGACGGACCAAAATCTCGTCCACGCAATCCACGAAGAGCACTTCGACCTCGTGCCCGAGCGCGGTCAACGCCTCGAACGCGATCTCCAACCCTTCCGCGAAGATGCTCGACCTCACGTCGATCCCGAACCCGAGCCGCGTCAGCTCACCCTTCGACACCAGGTTCGCCAGGTCGGCCGCGAGCGGCGGCGGCAGGTTGTCGACGCAGTAGTAACCCAGGTCCTCGAGCACACGAAGAGCGGTCGAACGCCCCGCTCCGCTGAGCCCGGTCACCACCACGACCTCAAGCGCCACGGCGGCGAGCATACTCGGTCCCCGGGCAGAAATTCAGGTCTTCAAACCCAGCCGTTCGGAGAGGTTCTCCACGAAATCCCGGGCGCTGTGGCGTCCTGCGCGTTTGAGCAGATGGTTTCGCGCTGCGACCTCGAGAATGACGGCCATGTTTCGGCCGGGCTGAATCGGGATCCGAAGCATCGGAAGCTCCACACCCAAGAGGTCTTCGCGCAAGTCGTCGAGGCCGAGTCGGTCGAACTCCTGTTCGGCCGTCCATGGACAAAGCTCGACCACGAGCTCGACGGCCTGACGATCGCGGACTGCGGTTGCCCCGAAGAGCTCGCGCACGTTGATGATGCCGATGCCGCGGAGTTCAAGGTGGTGGCGAAGCAGCGGCGGCGCGGAACCGAGGATCTCTCCCATTGGGGTTCGTGTGAGCACGACCTGATCATCGGCAACCAAGCGGTGACCGCGCTCGACCAGGAAGAGCGCACATTCGCTCTTGCCGATGCCGCTAGGCCCCACAAGAAGAGTGCCGATACCGTGAACGTCGATGAACACCCCGTGGCGCGTTTCGGAAGGCGCCAAGAGACGGTCGAGCACGCGGTGAATCAAAGCGATGGTTCGACTCGAGCTCAGCCGGGCAACGACCAGTGGGGTGTCGCTTGCGCGAGCCGCGTCGAGAAGCTCGTCGGGCGGCGCCACGTCACGGGTGAGCACGACCAGCGAGAGTCCGAGTTCGAAGAGCTTGGCGCAACGTTCCGCACGAACGGCCGGGGCAAGTGATTCGAGGAACGTAGTCTCGGTCTCGCCCAGAATCTGAACACGACTCCCCACGACGCCATGAAGATGGCCCGCGAGGCAAAGCCCGTTCTTCTGAATTCTCGGATGACCGATTGCGCGGTCGAGCGAACCTGCGCCCGACACGATGCGGGTGATCCCCGCGAAATCCGGATCGTCCAAGAGAGAGCGCGTTGACGTTCGGGCGCCAGGTGGAGTGGAGGGCACGTCCTGCACGAGACGATGGTAGCGTGTCCCGGTGTTTCGAAAGGCAGTCGATTTCGGACCCCGAGCAATGGTGTTCTCGGGAGCGACGATGCTGCCGCTCCTCTTGCTGCTGGCCTGTTGCGGCCAAAACGGCTCAGAGGCGATCCGCGCCGCGGAATCGGAAGGCGAAACACCGCAGCAATCCGAGTCTGAAGGCGAAGCCGAGGCACGACCTACGCTCCCTGATCCCCAAGACGAAGCCGAGGCACGACCTGCGCTCCTTGAACCGGAGTCTGAAACAGACGATCCGCAAACCGGGTTTCTCACACGCGAGCAACGCGTCGACGCGCCCTCGCATCGCACCCCACCCACGGCCCCGCACGCCATCCTGCATGGTGCACGCGCTGCCGAACGCATCGTTGTCTTCCTGCACGGATGGGGTGGTTGTGCGCGCGCCCTCGCCCACACCGGTCCTGCCGTCGACTGCTTCGAGCAGGGTCCGAGCCACGCCGGCTGGGGGCTCACCGCAGTGCACGAAACGGCAGGCGACACCAACCTGCTGGTGATCGCGCAGCTCTCATGGCTGCAGCGCGATGGCAACCCCGGACGCTTCGCCGAGGCAGGCTTTGCGTCGACTTGGCTCGACGCGCTGGACGCACCGGGACTGCCGATCGTGATCTTCGCACACAGCGCTGGATTCGAAACCGCGCTGGCGATCCTTCGTCATGGCGATCTGGGCGAGCGCATCGAGGCCGTTGTCCTCTTCGACGCTCTGTATTCCGGCACCGAGGGGTTCGTGTCGTGGGTGCGACGCAGGCCTGGCCGCCGCCTCATCTCCTACTACACGGGCTCGACGGCCGGACAGAACCGGCGCCTTCGCGGGCTCGCCGAACGCTACGATCTGACCCTCGGCGAGCGGCCAGGACCCGAGCGAATTCTTTCGATCCGCACCCATTCCCCCCACGCCGATGTACCGATCGCCCACTGGCAGGAGGCGTTGGCGAGCATCGCTCCGCTCGCACACGCGGAGTGAGGGCCGAAGAGGTTGCGCCAGGGGTCTCGAATGGGTTAATGCGCAGCCGATGTCCCTCGCCGACTTCGTTCAGGATCGCCGGGTGAGCGTCACGTTGGCGGGACGTGACAAGGAGGCGGTCGTTCGTGAGCTCGCGGAAATTCTCGCGGACGAAAACCTCACGACCGACGTCATCTTCGAGTCACTGATGGCCCGTGAGCAGTTGGCGAGCACGGGCGTCGGTAGCGGAGTCGCGATCCCCCATGGGCGCGTGAAGGGTCTCGTGGGACTTCGGGCTGCGCTGGGCGTGCACAAGACCGGCGTGAGTTTCGACGCCGTTGATGGCGAGCCGGTGTTCGTTTTCGTTGCCATCCTCGCACCCGAAGATCGGCCCAGCCAGCACCTCAAAGCGCTGGCGGCGGTGTCACGCATTCTCCGAAGCGACGATGTTCGGAAACGACTGCTCAGTGCCAAGGACGTGGATGAGGCTCGGGCCTGCATCGACGACGCATGAGTTCCGTCGCTGAATCAGTGCTGAGTCAGTGCGGTGAGTCAGTGCGGTGAGTCAGTACAGCGAATCAGTGTGAGTGACGCTTGCGCCCTGTCGCGGTCGCCTTGGCGTCGCGCACCTGTCGGTCGAGCTTGTCGATGCACAGATCGATCGAAGCGTACATGTCCTCTGACTCCTCGGTGCCTGAGTAGCGGTGTCCGTCCGCATTCACAGTGATGGAGATGCAGTGCAAATGCCGCTCTTTCGAAATGGTCACGTCGGCGACGAGCGGGGCGCGTAGGTATTTTTGTAGTCGGGCGATTTTCTCCGATGCGTAGCTCTTGATTCCGTCGGAAGAGTCGACGTGTCGAAAGCTGAAACTGATCTGCATCGGATCTCCTAGAAGTATTTCTTCCGTTTGGAAGAGCTCAAAATACCAAGCATCTCGCGATACTTGGCGACAGTTCGGCGTGCGATTTTGACATCACTATCGTCACGAAGTAGCTCGACGATCTTTTGGTCGCTGTAAGGGTTCTGATCATCCTCGGCGGCGATGATCTTCTTGATGGCCTGTTTGACGCTCTCGGACGCGATGTCGCCGCGACCCTCACGCTTGATGGCACTGTTGAAGAAGAACTTCAGCTCGAAGAGCCCACGCGGCGTGTGCACGTATTTGTTCGAAGTGACGCGTGAGATCGTGCTCTCGTGCATGCCGACGGTCTCGGCGACGTCACGCAGGATCATCGGCTTGAGGTACTCGATGCCCTTGTCGAAGAACTCCCGTTGTTTCTCCACGATGCACTCGGTGACCTTGACGATGGTCTTGCGACGTTGGTCGATGCTGCGAATGAGCCACTGCGCACTACGAAGCTTGTTCTGAATGTACTCTTTGGCCTTGGGATTGTCGGCCATCGCCGCACGGTAGAATCCGCTGATCTTCAGCTTCGGCATGCCGTCATCGTTGGGCACGACGTAGTAGTCATCGCCCACGCGGTGCACGTGCACATCGGGCGTGATGTAGCGCGGCTCTTCGCTGACGTAGTTGCGCCCAGGTCGCGGCTCGAGTTCCGCGATGACCTGCGCGATGTCGTAGACCTCTTCGACCGGAACATCGAGATCCTTGGCGATGCCGTTGTAGTTGCGCTTCTCGAGATTCGGGATGTGGTCCTTGATGACCCTCATCACCAACTCGTCCATGCCGAAGTGCTCGGCCTGGATCAGCAAGCACTCCTGCAACGAACGACTGCACACGGCGATGGGATCGAAGCGTTGCATCATCCGAAGCACCTCTTCGGCGTCTTCGGCGTGCAGCCCCGCTTCCTCGGCCAGCTTTGGGACGACCTCTTCCGGCGCGAGTCCTTCGAGCTTCAGGTAACCGTGATCGGAGAGATTGCCGATCACCAACGCTCCGAACTTGATCTCATCCTCGACGAAGTCGCCCATGCGGAGCTGCCAAAAGAGGTGCTCGCCGAGATCTTCGGCGCGCGAGAGCGTTTGGTCCACGCCCGGCATCTCGTCGTCGGGACCACGCCCACGGAACGAGGGCATGGGGGCTTGAAGCGCGTGGTTCTCGAGATAACGCTCCCAGTCGATCTCGTCTTTCTTTTCCTTCTGCGGATCTTCGGTGGCGGCCTTGTCGTCGGATGCGACCTGTTTGTCGATGGTGGTCGTGTCGTCGGGCATTCCGACCTCACGCGCATCGCGACCGTCGAGCGTGTCTTCCAAGACCGGGTTCTCGAGCAACTCTTCTTGGACAAGCTCAGCCAACTCCATTCGCGACATCTGCAGAAGCTTGATGGCTTGCTGCAGCTGCGGCGTCATCACGAGCTGCTGAGAAAGTCTGAGCTGTTGCTTGATCTCCATGGGGGGGTGGCTCCTGGGTCAGTCTACACCGGTGCTGCGATCAAGCGAAGACTGTGTTTTTCGGGGCCCCGCATGCCGGCCACTTCGGCCAACACCTCCCGCAGAGAACGCATGGGCCCGAAGATTGTGTTTGCCGCCCTCTCCCCTTCCACGGTGAGCCGCTCGATCGCACGATCGGCATCGGCCGCCAGCGCTCCGAGCAGCTCCCCCACGGCGTCGTGCAGGGCCGGACCCAGTTCCCCACGCGCTGAGACACGTGCTGGTGCCAGCGCACCAACGAGGGTGGCCCGTTGGAGGTCCGCGCGCGGCAACACGTGCTCGAAGAAGTGGTTGAGCGTACCACCCGCGAGCACGCCACGCTGAAATCCCCAGAAGGCGGCGAGAGACGGGCGAATCGCTGCGCGGATGCGATCGGCCAGCAAGGCCAGCTCGCCCGCGGGGGCATCGCGCCCTCCGAACAGGCCACGCAGGCGTGCGATCAAACGTTGCTCGCAGGCGTCGAGACTGGAACGAAGACGCGTCTCGAGCATGCGCGCAAGGAACGCGCGGTCTTCGCGATGCACCCCATGCGATGCGAACTGGTTCGCTCGCGGTCGGACGAATCCGAGCACTTCCTCGGCGGCTGAGTCGAACGCTGCGTCCAGGTCGTTCTCGAGCGAGCGCAGAGCATCGTCGACTGCGAGGTTCGAGTCCGTACCGAGCTCGAGCAGGCCGTCCCGTCGAGCAGCGTGGGTGGCTCGGCGCGCTGCTCGTGCGGTTTGTTGGCCGGCTTCCGTCGAGAGCGCCGCGTCGAGCTCGGCGGCGAGTCGACCCGCACACGCCGCATGTTTCAATGGACGTGATTGCGAGAAGATGTGCTGTTCGAGATGGGCGAGCAGCCCCGGAAACCCGCTGGACTCGTAGGCATCGGCGTCTTCGGCAAGCCGTGCCTTCAGCGCCGCGCGGGCGGAAATGGTCACAGGCATCTCGCCGAACCCCTCGTGCACGACTGCCTGAACCTCTTCGAGCTCCCCTTCTTTGAGGCGATCGGCTTTGTTGAGAACGGGCACCATGCGTCGCCCCTGAGCCCGGAGTTGCTCGTGCATGCGGGTCTCGGTGAGCTTGCCCGCCTGCGCTGCATCAAACACCCAGAGCACTGCGTCGGCACGCCGCGCCGCCTCTTTGGCGAGTCGCTCGTGTTCCGCATCGAGTGCGTTCGTTCCTGGAGCATCGAGAATCCACACCTTCTCGAGGGTTGGGTTGGGGAGCACGATCTCGACGCGATCGACTCCTTCGCCGCCTTTGGCATCGGCGCCGATCGCCTCGAGGTCTTTCAACATCGACTTGAGTGCTTCGTGGGTGCCTTCGCGTGTGCTGCCGTTTTTCTTGATGACGCGAACCAGTCGCTCCGCGCCTCCGCGCAACACGTTCAACGTCGCCGTCGTTGGCACGATTCCCATCGGTGCAACATCCGACCCGATGAAAGCGTTGATCAGTGTGGACTTGCCCGCATTGAACTCGCCCAACACCGCCAACAGGAGCGGCCGATCGAGTTCGTCGCGGAGCGAGCGAGCACGCCGAGCGACACCTTCGATGCCATGGTCGTCTCCGAAACGAGCGACAGCATCGATGGCACCGGCCAGGTCGAGCTCGCCGTCGACCGTCCACAGCGCGCGCAGAGCATCACGCCGCAACGTGCGCCCCTCCTCGTGATCGGTAGGCGTCGACACGAGGTCGAACGCATCGAGGACCTCGAGCGCGCCACGTGGATCGCCCTCGCGCAGACGGTTCGCTGCCGACGCCAAAAGGCCGCGGGGCTCTCCCTGGCTTTGCGCGACATCCATCGCCGCACCCGTGGCCCACGCCCGCACCGCCACGCTGATGGGGTCACCGGGCGAAACGCTCTCCAGCCCGGCGACGTGTGCATCGACATCCTCCCGCGGCGCAATGCGCACAGCGGCGCGCCACCACTCGACCGATTGGGGTGCTTCGGCTGTGGCTGCGGCGGCGGCGTAGGCGCCGGCCGCCTCGCCCGATTTGCCGAGAGCGCCGAGCACATCGGCCAACATGACCAACCCTTCGGCGCCAACCCCTTTGGCGACAGTCTCACGTGCCAAACGCTCCGCTTCTTCGAGCGAGCCGCGCTCCAAAGCATCTCGCGCAAGGGCGACCTGAGCCGAGGGTTCGCCAGTGGCGGCAGCGACCTCCAAAAAGGGACGCGCGTCGAGGTGTGTCCCGCAACGCAACAAGGCGCGACCCACACGTGCCGCCGAGGCGGCGTCGAGTTCAGAGGCGTTGAGCCGCGATGCTGTGGCACGTGCACCGGCCAAGTCTCGTGCATCGGTGAGTGCTTCGACGAGCGCCACTTGCAGGTCGGGGCGTTCG
>JAVJHY012093323.1:0-27910 GCA_035593235.1 Phascolosoma agassizii
AAGCCGGCGAAGTCACGCATATTGTGGATTCTTATGGGGTGGAATCACTTGAAAAAGTCGGCTTTCTCGAAGACCCTAAGCTACTGGGTATTGCTCTGAGTGTCGCCGTATTCTTTAGCATCACGATCTGGCTTGGTGCCTGGCGTCGTCAGGGACGTCAGTATGTGGTCACTCCCACAGGGCGCATTCTGACCATTGTCGATTTGATCGCTACCGTCGCAGTTATTGGGATCATCGCATCGATTGCTGTGCTTGCAGGACTGATGGAATCCGAATCAGTCTCTATTCTGATGAATTACCCACCCGTGCCGATTGACGCGCTGCGGCTGATCAGTCTGTTTCTTCTTGCAGTGGTTGTTGTCCTTGTGCCTGCCTTGGCTCCAGCGTGGCGGAGTACCGCCTGGAGCGTCTGGCATAAGCTCCATCATACGGCGTTCGTAGCCTCTCTGGCCGCGCTCACAGCACTCCTCGTTCGCTGGAACGTTATATTGTCGCAAACGGCCTAGGCGCACTGGGACTTCTTGTTCACTCCTACATTTCCACCTACGTCTGGAACTACCCGGTATTTACCCGATAAATAGACTGAGTCAACTGTGAGTAAGAACACGAAACCGATCGACAAGAAAACGGGGTTTAACGTTTCTGATGAGTTCGATCGCTTTGAGCAAAAAAATGAGGTCTACTGCCGATCCGAGTGGGATCCACTAGTCAGGAGTAAGCGCGCAAAGGAATTTTTCGATAGCCACTACATGCCAAATGCGCGCGCACGAAAAGCCGACGGCTTCGGGCAACGGGACTACGCGCTTAGAAACGCGTCGTGGCACGTAACAAACGTCATCCGAGACATCAGGCGGGCAACCGATGATCGCAAGGAAGGCTTTTTTGACACCTTTTCGACACACGAACCGGGCTGGCCAGAACCGTACGTATTTAAATCGGATAAAGAGGCCACTCAAAACTTACGCCGCGCCGCAACTACGATTGGTGTCGGCCTTCTGGGTGTCTGTGAGTATGACGAGCGATGGATTTATCGGACGGGCTATAGCGAACGCTCCCAGCAAAGCAAACCAGTCGATATTCCCGATGACTTGCCGAAAGTGATCGTCATTGGCGAGCCAATGAGCGTCAGCCTCACAACCACTGTTCCCTCCGCACTGTCCGGATCCGCGACCGGCATTGGCTACACGAATGACACCGTCATCTTACTGACGTTAGCTCAGTACATCCGAAACCTGGGTTACCGAGCCGTCGCATCGATGAATGACTCGGCACTCGCAATTCCACTGGCTGTACAGGCCGGGTTTGGCGAGGTTGGCCGTCATAGCCTACTCATAACAGAAGAGTACGGTCCACGCCTACGGCTCGGAAAAATATTCACAGACATGCCGCTAGTCATTAGTGAACCGAAGCGATTCGGTGTCAAGGAATTTTGTGACATCTGTCAGCGTTGCAGCGCGGCGTGCCCTCCGAAAGCAATCCCAACCGGGGGACCCTCAGCCGAGGCACACAGCGCCTCTAATCTGAGAGGTGTCATGAAATGGACGACTTGGGCGGAAAAGTGTTTTCGGTTCTGGGCCGGGCAAAATTCCGATTGCTCAATCTGCATACGAGTGTGCCCGTACAACCGTGACTTCACCCTATGGTACAACCGGCTGTGGCGTAGACTTGCAGGAACGTCGCTGCGCACACTCATGTTGAAAATTGACGACTGGTCCATGAAACGACGGCGACGATCCTCGTCCAATTGGTGGAAAAACCGCTAGGTTGCTCGCCTGTATGCGGCCAATTCCTGGGTTTTCATGAGTAGGCCCAATTCCATATTTGGAACTACGGCCCGAACATTGGCCCAGCAGCACCTCGTCGATTTCACCAGTGACGATATCTCACAGCTTATCGCCCGCTTGCTACTTCTGGGAGATCACTCATCGTAGATATATCGACTGACTCCGTGTCCTTGAACATGTAGCTGCTCTGCTCCCTCCGATGTACCTTTAAGATATAGATCCATAAACCCGACCACGTAGCGAACGATCGACGCGCGGCGCGCGTCTCGGCTAAGGTAGCTCGAAATATTGGCAAATTCCTTTTTATGCCCAACGCCGAACGTCTGGTGATCGGCATTATCGACCTCTAGCATGTACTTGGGATTGGCCAGACGATCATAGAAGTAAACACGGTCATCGCGGCGCCCTTGCTGCACCTCCGTTGCGCCAAACATAATTAAGATTGGCACCTGAATATTGCTCAATTCTTCTGCTGAAAAAATATTCTTGTTAACGGCATTTGACAAGCTGATGGCAGCTTTTATCCTTGGGTCCTTATATTCGCTAATACCGCCAACTACTGCCATCGTTGTCCACGCACCGAACGAATGGCCCATCGCACCGATCCGTTCTTCATCTATGCGTCCGAAGAATTCCGAATCGGATTTCGTATTTTCGGCTAGCAGCAAATCAATGGTGGCCCGAACCTGCGCCGGGCGATAAGAAATCTTCGGACGCGATGCAACCGCCCTTTTGTCCAGAAGCCGGCTGGCGACCCGTACCGAGTAACCGATAACCCACACAGCTAGTCCGCGTTTGTTTTTTGGCATTGCCTCGGGTCGGATACGAGTGGCAAACACATCGTCGGTATGATCGGGCGCAACGACAACATAGCCTTTGCGTGCAAGTGTTTCTGTAATGAAGGGAGAGCTGATTCCGCTCGCGGCAGCGCCATGTGAGAAGACAATTAGCGGAAACGGACCTTTCGCCACAGCGCCATTGTGTGCAACGCGGCTTTGCACAGCATTATTGCCATAATGGTAAGTAAAAGCTTGTTGCACATCTTCTGTCGGAAACCAGATCGCAACATCAGTTGTCGAATGATTGCCACGGGCATCCGTGGCGGAAACTTGCACTACGCGGTAGCCAATACGGTGATTATTAACCGACAGCTTAATCGCATCCTCGCCGCCAGGGACCGGTAGCCGTTCGCCACGATCAAAACGTTTGTCGTCGGTCGGCTCCTTCGCGAGGACCGCGGAGCACGTGATCCCGACGACCAACACTACCGCCGCTCTCGCAATGAGATGTGAGATAAGATAACGCAAGATCTGCGCTACTTTTTCAACCAGCGGCCGCTGCTGTTCTGATAGTAGTTGCCGGGCGCGGTTCTCTTAATGGCTAATTCGTAGAATCGATGCGCAACCTGCGCAGCCGTCGCCGACGTCTTTCTAGCTGTTTTGGCGAATTTCGCTCTCCGTTTTTGATTTACAGTATCAACTAATGCTCGCACTTCGGCGCTTGCTGGCGATTGCACTACTGCAACGTAACCGGTATTCGCTTCACCAATAAGACCCTGAGACTTTGCCTCACGAATATCGATGGCCCAAGCATTTTGCAACAGCAACAACAGGCTGAGTGCTACAAATATTTTTTTCATCGTCATCATCCTCAAAATACGTCGCTGTCTTCGTCAAACAAATCCTCGAGGTCTTTGTCGACTTGCAAGCGAATATGGTGTTCGATTTTTACGTTGAGATTAATCTCGATCGGTTTGTCCGGTGCCTCAACTTTGACGGTCGGGTTACAACCGGCCACGAAAAACAGGGCAGTGATTAATAGTAAGATTGACTTCATAAGTCCACCAGGTTCAATGTGCGCATGAATGAGTTCACAGCCAACTCTATTGCTGTAAGCGTTTTTCCAGTACCTCTTCCACTGCGCGTGCGGCGCGCAGGCTTCTGAGCATATCAGGTACGTTGTTTTCAATACCCAGATTCAATATCACCGGTCTGGTCTCTTCCAGATCCGGGTTTCTGCCGGTCAATTGAAGTTGCAGGTTCAAATCGCCGTCCTCGCTATAGTCCACGTCTGATTTCAGCGATTCGTATTCAAAATTACTGAGTGCCCGCATTGCAAAGCCCAGGCTCGACGCGTCGACCGATTCGGCGTCTTCTCCCGGCAGATAGCGAATTACGCCTCCCGGAGCCTCACCGAAGAGTGCTCCATCATCGATAATAATTGTGTCTCCTAGAATCGTCACGGGTAATCTTGCTCCGATGCGGCCGCTAACCTCAATGGCCTCAAACTCCTTTAGTGTCAACAACTCAGTCAGCTCAATAGACTTGCCATGGACGAGGACATTATTGCGGGCGGCGTCTGTACTGAAACTGAACGGATCCGCGCTGATCGTGCCACCAAATGCCGACAGCCGAAGGTCCTGTACATCAGCTCCAGGAGCATTGAGGTCCAGAGTGTAAGCAGCACTAATGCCTTCCAGCGAAACGCCGACGTCGATGAGAGCAACCGACAACGCCGACGGCTTGCTCGTAAATCCGAAGGCGGTGTCGAATATCATATCCAACTGGGTCGATAGCCCGACGAACGCTGTATCTCCGTAGTTGCCAGCGAGATCTTCGAGCCGCAATGATGCTGATGCTGAAACCGATGTATTCCCTCTTGACACTCCCCAACGGGCTGCGACGTCGGCAGTGACGATCCCCGCAACGAGATCCCATTCATAGGGCCACGGGTCAACCCGATCAGACGCATTGCCGGCACCAAATGAGACAGCGTTGTCGGTCAGCTGCAGCGTCCCGCTGTTCGAGTCGAGGTTGTGTTTCGCCTTGATCGTACCGTTCTTGTTGAGGCCAACAATTGCTGCGTCGAAAGACAAATCGGCTCCGCTTCGAGATAGGCGCCCTTTCACCCCGGGTGTGCTTAGTGTCTGATCGGACAGCGATGTATCAGTTGAAGGGATGTAGACACCGGTTTCCAGTGTCAATTCGCCATTTC
Source organism: Phascolosoma agassizii (assembly GCA_035593235.1). Lineage (NCBI taxonomy): Eukaryota > Metazoa > Annelida > Sipuncula > Phascolosomatiformes > Phascolosomatidae > Phascolosoma > Phascolosoma agassizii. The sequence continues at coordinate 4,779 of JAVJHY012093323.1, forward strand.
GTTCTTCAAGGGCAAGATCGCTAAGATAGACGGCCGCAGTAACGGCAATGTCGTCAACCAGGATCGCTTTCTCAATATTAGTATCCAGCGCAGTTGCCGACAGGCTCCAGCCAACGTCGGGGACCGTCAGTAGCGCATTCGATGTTAGCCTCGTACCTACGCGTCCAATTCGAAAATCCGCCGTCGTAACTCCATTCAAGTCGAGTCGGGCATCCGGCGAAAACTCCAAGCGTAACCCACGCTCATCGAGAAAAAGGCGGTGGGTTGACGAAAATTCAACATGATGGACTGCACCGAACGGTAAAACTGCATCCTCCATCATGACCTTAGTCCGAAACGCACAGGTGACTCCCGCCTCGCACTCCAGATTATCCAGAGTAAGCGGAATCTTTTCCCAATCATCGTAACTGGCTAACACGTCGGCTTTCCCCAGCTGCAGTTTCCAGGTGACATTAGGAAACGTCGCATCAACGGTGATCGCATCGGCTACGACGACAACGAGATTCGCACTGTCTCCTGATGCGGTCGTGTAAATCAGATGCAGTGGCGAGGACGGCGATATCCGTGCCGTCGTCAACGGCGACTGGTTGGCGTCGAGCGGTATTTTGGCGTCGAACTGTAGCGCCGCTGTGCCCGATTCGAATTCGACGTCATTCGGCAAAATGCCTGCTAGCTTTGCGAACGCCTCCCACGCGGGCAAATCGAGTGCAGCCTTTCCCTGCGCGAAATACCCAGTGTCCTGCCGCAGCAGCGTCGCGGCAATCATTGGGACAAATTCGGATGTGCGTACCGTTGGCAAGGAAAACGATACTGGAGTGGTCATGGATTGATCCGTCGTTACTGAAATGGCCATCGCAATCGAATCAATCGTTGCGCGGTAGTCCTGTTTTTGCCCGGTTAACGTCAGGTGTAAGTCGTCCACATCGGGATACGGTGGCAGCGATAGTTTTTTGATGATTATCGCGCTATTACCCAGATTGACGTGCAGCGCAAGCAACTGATCGATCAGTTGGGCTAAATCAAAAGGTTCACCGTCGTCGCGAGTATGCGTCAGTATTCGAACCTTCCTTGCGGCGTAATGTTTCGCGCCGTCGCTTGCCGTGCCAATCGGTAAGCTTAGGTCCTCGACTTCGATCGTGGTCCCTTTTTCGTGTACGAGCTTAAGGTAACCAATGGTCGCATCGCCCGTAGCCAACGCATCCAACGACACGTCGGTTAATGCAATATTGTATTCTTCTAGCAGCGGATTCGAAATTCGCTCGATCAATGTATTGCGCAGTACCCACGCACTAGCCGCTACGACGGTAATTACGCCCAGGGCGATCGTTGCGTAACCGCGTTTTTTCATCACTGCCGCCTGCGGATAGTAATAATAGACACACCGTTGAATCTACACAGGTAGCGAAGAAAACACGAGCCGCACGATTTCTTGAGGAACATGTGAATTCCCGGCACCAAGAACAGTCAGATAGAGTCGTGATGAAACACATATTCGTTCTCGCCTGTATTGTCTCGCTAGCGGCAGGCTGCCAAGATTCGCCGGGTGACCCAGCGCCCCAAGGGGAAGTGATGAAGGTCCATTTTGAACGTTCCGGCGGGTTTGCAGGAATGACAATGAACGTCGATATCGACGCCAACGCGCTGTCTGACACTGAACACGAGGCGCTTATGAACCACCTCTCCAGTGCTGAATTTTTTGCGTTACCGCCCACAATCGAAGATCCGTCGTCTACCGGTGCTGATCGATACAATTACCGAATTACAATAGAGTCTAATGACCGAACGCATACGGTCGAATGCACGGACGGCTCCGCACCGGCGTCGCTTACGCCACTACTTGAATGGCTGAACGATTCAGCACGACGTGCACCTGGAAACCCCAGATAAGGAGTCCCCGATGTGTATTCGTAACCCATTGCACTGCATTGTTCCTCCCTACATGCTCGATTCGATGGTCGAGCGTGGCACACCGCAACAGCGGGACTACGCACAACGCTGTTTGGCGTCTACGAATAGCTTGCGCGCCGCGCGCGAGCGCACGATTGCGGGCGACGGCGCCCCTGCCCCGGAACGTGCAACCACTGCTATCGGCAAAGAACGCATTGTCTATTCCGCGAACAATGCAACGAACCTTCCCGGACAACGCGTCCGCCGCGAAGGTGATCCGCCGACGGGCGACGCCGCAGTGGACGAGGCCTACGAGGGATCGGGATCCACATACGACCTGTATCAAGAGGTGTACGCTCGTGACTCGATCGATGGCGACAACCTGCGACTCGACTCGACCGTGCATTACGATCGCGGATTCGATAACGCATTTTGGGATGGCCGCCAAATGGTGTATGGCGACGGTGATCAAGATCTGCCGGTTGAGGAGCGTTTGTTCAACCGCTTTACGGCATCCCTCGACGTCATCGGCCATGAACTAACGCACGGAGTCACCCAATTCACCGCAAACCTGGTTTACAGAGACCAATCCGGCGCATTGAACGAACATTTTTCTGACGTGTTTGGCGCGTTGGTCAAACAGCGAAAATTGAATCAACAGGCGGACACCGCGGATTGGCTAGTGGGCGCAGAGCTTTTCACTGACAATGTGCAAGGCGATGCGATCCGATCCATGAAGGCACCCGGTACAGCCTACGACGACCCCGTGCTCGGAAAGGATCCGCAGCCGGCTCACATGAACGACTACGTGAACACCAGCCAGGATAACGGCGGGGTTCACATCAATTCCGGTATTCCGAACTTCGCGTTTTATCGAATTGCGGTGGACCTTGGCGGAAACGCGTGGGACAAGGCCGGCACCATTTGGTATCGAACGCTGACGGCAGGCCGTCTAAGCCCGAACGCTGAGTTTCAGGACGTCGTGAATCTAACGTCCGAAATCGCTGGCGACCTCCACGGTATCGGCAGTGAAGAACAAGAAGCCGTCAACAATGGTTGGGCGGCCGCCGGTCTGCACGTCACCAATGCGCCGAGTGATCCCGAAATCCAGGACGATCCAGTCGAGGAGCCACCGCGTGGCTGTAATCCAGCCGCACGTTTAATCGCTCGATTCAGATCCTAGGTCGAAAATATGAAGCGGTCGAACCGTACTCTACCTATTCTTCCAAAATGGTGTGATCACACCATGGTTCGCTCGATGCGTTGCGGCCAGTATTGACAAGAGAAATCAGTAACAGGCATAGGAGTGTCCGATGAGCCTGAACGTGATTCATGTTAATAGCGACGTTCAATCGACAGGGAATGCGAGAGCAGTCGACGTGTTGCCGTGGGCCCTGGTTGGGCTAACAGTCATTTTGCTCTCAGCGTGCGACGGTCTCAATTTCAACACGTCAATTGTCAAGCCACCTGTGGTCGATCGGCCCGATGTGATAATGGAGACACTGACTGATGTCGCCGCCAGAGATGCCTATCTCGGCGTGCAGGGAAACGGCTACGCTCACGTTTGCCCCGGCGCGGATCGCGGCAACGAATCACACTCCTTCCAAATTGTTGTCAATGGCTTCTCTCCCGGCGCAGTTAACCGCCAACCGGCAGACGGCGAGCTCGAGAGGTTTTGTGACGCTCACGATGACGACGCCAATTTTCATCTCATCATGACGCGCTGGAGTACGGGAGCTGACTATATTCAACGCAATGCGGGCTTTATTCGAGCGCTGATCGAACTCGTTAATGAAAAGTATGAGATCCGTGACGAAGACCGGGTCGCTGTGATTGGTCTTAGCATGGGTGGGGTGGTCTCACGGTACGCCCTGCAAAGCATGGAGTCGGAAAGTGTCCCGCATAACGTAGATTTGTACGTCAGCGTCGACGCCCCGCAACTAGGCGCGTACGTTCCAATTGGGGCCCAGCACATTGCGAATATTTTCAAAGACGACGGCGCTGGTGCTCTCGTCGAGGAACTTGATAGCGACGCTGCAAGCCAGCTCCTCATATATCACTATTCCCAGGGGGATAGCGCACAGACCTGGACTGATGGCTATCAAAGCCTGTTCATCGATGAGTTTCAGGGGGCGTTGGGCGGCTTCCTGCAAACCGAGGGGCTGAAGACAGTGGCCGTCTCCAGTGGACGCGCCGATGGCATCGTCGAGGAGCCTACGCCGGGGAACCGTTACTTTGGTGGTGTGAAGCTGGCGAGGGAAGGAACCCGTACCGTAACGCGTTCGATCGACACGCCCTTCTTTTGTCCGGACAGTCTTACATTCACGATCGACGTGGATATATTTATCGTCGCGCAGGCGTGGTCACTCGCGCCCGCTGCCAGCAACCCGATAAACTCGGTAAGGGTGGCGACCACTCACATTGACACTGATGTCGATGGCATAGATATCGATAACAGATCCGCATTGATCGACCATTTCGGACCGATCGCCAGAAGTCAGCTAGGAGCACTGTGCAGCGTAGGCGCGACAGATGCTGTGGTTGGTCGAATTGTCGATGAAGCCGTTCGCCAGGGTCGGCAAGAAGCATCTGCCGAGATCGACAAATACGACAACAAGCTGCTTGAGGTCCCCGGATCTCTAGCGCTATCAGAGGGCAATCCGGGAGGCCTGGGAGATCACGTCGGTCAAATGCGCACCGAAATGACAGCAAATGGATTCGCCATGTTTGCCGAAAGTCCTGCGGTCGAAAACAAAAGTACCAACGTCTTCATCCCGCGCGAGAGTGCGCTGATGCTGACGGGGGTCGAACCGACCGAAAACCTGACCACTGAAGTATTGGAGGCCGCAAGTCCATTCGACGAAATCTACATAGAAGAAAGCACAAACCTCGGCCACCTTGCTTCAACCACAGGCTGGTACGAACAGGAAGTAACCGCCCTATTTGATGCCGACTAATTTTCTCGCGATCGTAATAGAGCGCACATTGAGAAAGGCACCGATCAGGTATCACTGGAAGAGGTATTCAAAGTGAAAAAATCGATGTTGTTCGTTTTCGCAATATGTCTACTAGCAGGCTGTGGTGGGAGCGGGGGTGGTGAAAGTTCTACTGGTACGACCCCCCCTCCACCCACGTCTTGGGGTAATTTTCAATGGGATAGCAGCACGTGGGAGTGACGAAGATGAAGGAAATTACTGAGATCAAGAAATCAAGCTCATCGCTTGGACGTATTAGCCGAGTAGCAACATTGTTCGGGCTGATTGTGTTCAGTGCGTCAACTTTGCGTGCGGATCAAATATCCGTACCCAATCAATTCCAAACAGGAGGCACGGCCAGGGCTGCAGAAGTGAACGCGAATTTTGATGCATTGGTTACCGAAAGCAACGCACAAGATCTCAGATTGGAATCGCTTGAAACAGACGTTTCAGACACGGCCAGTCAACTTGATACAACGGACGCGCGTGTAACGGCCCTGGAGGCCGGCGCAGTAACATACAACCGCGTGGAGTCACCCGTGACGAACATCGCAGCTGGCTCGGCATTGAGGGTTGATGTCACGTGTCCGTCCGGACTCGCTATCTCAGGCGGCGTAGTATCAATTAGCAGATTTACGGTAATGACTGCGTCGTACGCAGACATTACGATGAATACTTGGTCGGTCCGAGTGGACAACCCATCCGCCAGCTCGAGAAGTTTCACGGCATTCGCGATATGCGCTGAATAGATGGTTGCCGGAAACGACGACTAATTCTTGGAAACAAGTGCCACTGCAAAAAGGCTACCTTGCCCAGGAATCGACTCAACGATAGTTGACAGCCCGTGTTGCTGGCACAGTGACAACGCTATATCCAGGCCGAGCCCCTTGCCGGATTTAACGTTGCTCTCGCCTCGTTGTGCACGTTGCACGACGCGTTCGAGAATTTCGCTCGACATACCGGGGCCGGTGTCATAGACAACAATGAAGTTCTTTCCGCCTCTCTTTTTAACGGCAACAAGGATACCGCCAGTCTTTGTATAGCGAACTGAATTCGCAACAAAATTACTTACGATTCGCGTTACAACCATGGGATTGGCATAAATCTTCGCATCGCTTGGCCGAACCCTCAATTCAAGACCACGAGCTTTCGCATCGTCCTTGAACATGTCGGTTATCGACGTTAAAACGATACTGGCCGGGACCCCTAACGATATCTCGTCCTTGCCCTCTCCCGCTTCGCCGACAGACAGCGCTTGTTCCAGATACTCGTCAACAAGATGTTCCAGGTACAGCAAGGTCCTGGCGGCACTGGCAACCGACTGACTATCGCTCTGACGAGTAATAGATGACATCGACGCGCGCAACGCAAACAGTGGTTGCCGAAGGTCGTGAGTCGCATCGGCCAAAACTTTACCGCTCTGCTCAGCGGACTCCACCGCGGCCACATACCGCCCTTCGAGCCTGTTGAGTCTCTGGTGCAAATCGAGGTTGCTACGCAACGACTCTATGTGACTGGTCAGCGCTACATCTCGCTCGCGCCGAATCTGAAGAATCCGTTCAGCCATCGCGAAACCCAACATCACGGCGTCAAACATCATGGCCAATCGAATCGCGTCGAGCGTTGTTTCGCGGCTTATTTTCCAACCTAGTTGATCGCCTAGAACCATTACCAGCGACGCTCCGACGACACCGAACCATCCAACAACGAAAAAGAGCATACGGTTGCCGCGATCAAACCATGAGCGAATGCCCAGCACGAGCAAAATGACGGTCACCAAGAACACCCAAATTGACACCGTTTGCTTGGCGCCTTGCTCATCGAAAATCAAGCCGTAGGGGATAAATAGCAACGACACGACTATACACACTTTCAGTAATTGATCGGTTCTCGGATAGCTGATCGAAGTGTCTAGGTATTGTCTGGAGAACAGGATTGCGAATACTGGAAGCGCAACTCCCAAAGGTAATGAAATAAACGCATTCAGCGTCGGAAACGACGGCCACAGGTATTGAAATGCAAACCCGTCTCTGTGCATAACGTAGATAAGAACAGTGGTCGCGTAGCAAACGTAAATCGGAAAAATGGTGTAGCGAAACGGAAAGTAGGAAAGCATCGCAACCACAATGAACAACAGCATCAGCGAATAGAAGATCATTGTTTTCGAAACCCGATACTGCGATCGCTGAACGAACGAAACTTCTGTTTCTATTCGAATCGGTAACGCCGTCGTTCCTGGCGACGAGTATCTGATCCAGATCGTAGCCGTCTGGTTTGGATCGAGATCAAATTTTGTTACAAGATTTTGGTGTGGAATCTCCCTGCTATCGAATGTCATGTTCTGATTCTGGTCGAGTAGCCGCTTTCTCTCACCACCAGCGACGATCCAAACGCGCATCGACTCCATCCAATTTGTCTCTAACAGTAGGTATCGGACCTGTGCCAACTCGCCGCTATTGCGTATTAACAAGCGAATCCAGATTGCATCTCTCACATAACCGAAGTCAATCTCACCTGGGTCAACTGGCATAAATAAATGCTGATAATCTTCTATCTCGTCAATGCCTACTGACCGACCCGAATCCTGATAAAACGTGAGATACTCGGACGGATTCCTGTTCGGCGCTCCATTGGCCAAATCCAAAATGGCGGTGGCATGCATTTGATTGTCGACAATTGCCTGATCTTGCGCGTGCGAGGGCGAAGTAAGAGTGAACGAAATCAAAAGTGACGTGGTAAGAACGATCATCGCCGACGACCATCGCCTGATGCGAATCGGCGTTCGTGAAATGCTGGCTGAATTGACACAGATTGAGGTCGTCGCCGAAGCAACGAATGGCATTGAGGCAGTTAGCTCAGTCAAAGTTCACCAGCCCGATCTTCTTATCGTCGATATTGCGATGCCATATGCTAATGGCATCGAAGTGATAGAGGAAGCAAAACGCTGGAGTCCTCAAACAGTTTGCGTCGTACTAACCGGTATGACGTCAGTAACGCTCCTGTACCAAGCCACTCTGGCCGGAGCCGCGGGCATATTTCACAAGAGCGGCGAAACAGAAGAAATCGTTGAGGCATTGCCCGACATTCTTTCCGGAAAGACCAGACACTCAAAACGCTTTGATCGAGCGATTGCACAATATTCTCGGTTCTCATCCTTGTCGCCGCGCGAACTTGAGGTTTTGCAGTGCCTTACGCGCGGCGAAAATCTAAAGCTGATCGCTGAGAAACTCAATATCAGTCGCAATACGGTCGATAAGCATCGAAGTGCAATTATGCGGAAGCTGGGAGTTCACTCAGCGTCCGAACTCATGTCGTTTGCGTATCGCGAAGGCATGCTGGAAACAATTCAACAATTGTAACCACGTATTGAAGCTCGGTGACGCGGACAGTCTGAAATCACTGCCACGTTCTCCACAGCAATCCCAATTGCGTGCTGTAGCCAAAGTCTCGACTAACAATTCGGTGTTCCTCGTCAAGAACGTAGTAGGTTGGAAAGCCGTATACGCTCCAGTCTTTTGCAATTGAGGCATTTCCGAAGAGAATCGGAACATTGAGCTCATGGCGAGCGGAATATTCTGCAAGTTCTTGCGGTTCTTGCCAATCGAGCCCCACCATCACGATGGCCAGGTTTTCGTCATCGCGAATACGACGCAATCGAGCAATATTGTCAGTGCTAGCTGCACAATACTTGCACCAAGGCGCAAAAAAGTAAATCAACAGCGGGCGGCCGGTATATGCGGCAAGATTGATAAGGTTTCCTTGCAAATCCTCGGCCGTTAAAGGGGGCGCGACCTGACTGTCGGTCGGCAGTAAGTTGCGCTGCTGGTAGGCGCTGATTCCGACCAGCACGACCAAAATCAAACACACGTCGAATATCAGCTTCCGATGTCTGCTGATCAGCATTTGGAACCGTACGAAGGCAGTCGTTGATAGCATGGTTTGCGCTCGTATCACTTACAATTCCAAGCCGAAAACGTGACATCGCTCGCGGCCACGGCCGCTCGATAATGCAACTATAAAGATCCGAACACCGAAAACGCCGCCTTCGGCCCTCGTTTAATGATTATTATATACTTCATTCTATTCATGGTCGCCATGCTGGTCGCTTCCATCGCCTGGCGGAAGATCTCATCGCATCCCAAACTATCGTGGAACAAATCAATAGGTCCGTCACTCGTTCACGGCGAGAGGGAAATTCAATACGTGCTCAAGTGCATTCTGTTCGCGTTCGCGTGTATGTTAATCCTTGCTGTTCCGTTATGTTTCGCGAATTCGCCTCCTGACGAAGGCACGAGCTTCAGCGGTGACGAGTCGATCGTGGACTTGATACTTTGGATCTTCTTCGCTCCGCTTCTGATGATGGCTGTCTTCATGTTCGCCGCTAACATGCTAAAGGCTGCTTTCTTGCTAATTTTCGAAATCTTTGGACGCAGGCGCTTCTTCAACGAATTAACCGGCAAATTCGTGCGGCCGCGGAATTTGAGTCATTAGTTGATTGGAGGTCGTATCAAATCGGTGTGGCGTGAACCGTCATCAATCCCCAGAACCAGTCAATTTTCCTTGTGGTCTCGCTGTTGATACAGAAGCCGACCTTGAAAAGACTTTGCTCGAGTTCGGCGCTGCTAAGCGTATGCGTATGCACGTATCGGGTCCAGGGCAATATACGATTCAACATCCTCATCCACACGTAGTTTCGACACCAGTCCGTGATGACCAGACTACCGTTCGGGGACATTACCCGGCGAATTTCTCGCAGTGCCGCATCGACATTCGGAGAGTAATGCAAAGCGTTTGTGCAGGCTACTAACTGAAAATCCCCGTCATCGAACGGCAGCTACAATCGTCAGCGTCAGGATGAAGGATATCGGTACGCTACGCATTGTTACATCTTATCAGAAAGCACTTCCGCTCTAATTCTGCGCTAGAAATCTGCTAGGCGAAACGCTTGCGCAATAACATCGATGCCATCGACAACGCCGCAACGGCCAGCAGGCAATAGCCACCGAGGTAGATCATCTGTGTCGGCAGTTCGATCCCTTGATCAATCAAAGTCCCAGTGAGGCCTGGCCCGGCCGCGGTGGCAAAAACGCCGGCCGAAGCGGTCGACCAATGCACCGGTAACCAGTGCGCAACCGACCGTTGTCAACGACAGGATAAGCAGCGAAATTGCGAACAGTTGTGGTGGCCAGTCATGCAACGTGGTCATGTAGTTCTGGTGATAGAAAATCGTCGTACCAATAAAAGCTGGTGCCAATACGCCTGCCAGCAATAACCAGAAGATCGCATCTCGCATTACCTCCCCTCGTGTCCAACTACGGACATGGCGCAGGGGTTTCGCCAAATCGGCGTCGCTCGAGTGCGGTTCACGCGGTTGTTGGTAGGCCCAGAACGCGAACGGCAAACCGATCAGCAGCAAGGCAGCTGCACCCACCAACCAACCAGTTTGGTATCCGTAGGCAATGGCAATCGTCGCGAAGACGAGCGGTATCGTTGCCTCACCGCCCTGGTGACCGAGTACGACAAGGGAGATAGCCCGACCGCGCTCAACGACAAACCAGCGCCCCGTCGCAGTAAGCGCCATATGCGTCATCATTCCCTAACCGAACAAACGCAATAAGAAAATCGCTATTGCCAGGACCGTGACCGACGACGCGAATCCCGCCATCATAGTTGCAGCTGCCAGTACCGGCATGACAAATGCAATCATTTTGGGTACCGGAATGAGGTCAACGAGGCGACCAAGAAACGGTAAACAAAGGGCGCTCGCCAACGTCGCAAACATATAGAGCCGACCGATCTCTCCGTGACTCAGATCAAACGATGACTGCCATTCGGCAATGGATGCGGATATGAAATACGTCTGTCCAAAGCTTGAGAAAAAGGTGAGCGTGAAACCGTCGGCTATCCAGCGAAAATTGTTCCCAATGAAATTCAGCATACCGCTACTTTCTGGCCCGTGCGCGGTATTTGCGGCCTTTTATGGGTCGATCACTAAGCTGCCGTAATGCTTTCGGTACGTGCTTGTTCTGCACAGCGACATAGCCGTAGTTATCGAACAGGTCGATCTTGCCAACCGCGTTGCCGGGAATCCCGCCCTGCGCTGTCAGCGCGCCCAACAAATCACCCGGGCGTAACTTGTTTTTTCGGCCACCGCTGATCTGAATTGTGGTCATCGATGGCACGAGTGTTTCATCACCGCGCCGGGCATCGGGAATGCCACGTTGTTGAATCAAAGCATCCGGGAGCAACTTCTCAATTTCCTGCAGTCGCCACACCTCACGCTCTTCAACCAGACTGACAGCGACGCCGGTTTTCCCGGCGCGCCCGGTTCTGCCGATGCGGTGCACATAGATCTCCGCTTGCTGCGGCAATTCATAGTTGAATACGGCGTCGATATCTTTCACGTCCAGTCCACGGGCGGCAACATCGGTGGCAACGAGCACACTCGCACTGCGATTTGAGAATCGCACCAGCACCTGGTTTCTCTGTGCCTGATCGAGGTCGCCGTGCAATTCGATTGCAACAATATTCTCCGACTGCAAATAGCGCGCAATCTCGGAGCAGTCGACCTTGGTGTTACAAAACACGAGATTAAGTACCCCACCCCACGCTCGCAGTGTTCGCACCAATTCGGCGTTTCGATTTTCACGCGTCACTGAACACCATGTCTGAGTAATCTGCACCGGCTGTTCATCATCGGTGACATCAATCGTTCGTGGCTCGCGCTGCACTCTTCTACTGACATCAGCGATCGCTTCAGGATACGTTGCGCTGAACAACAGCGTTTGCCGCTCGACCGGAACGTAGGCCAGAATCGCATCGACCTCATCCATGAATCCCATATCCAGCATTCGATCCGCTTCATCCAGTACCAACGCGATGAGGGAGCCGAGGTTGATATTGCCGCTACGTAAATGTCTATGTACTCGCCCGGGCGTACCGACGATGATATGAGGACTGCGTTGCAGCGACGCCGTCTGATCGCGCAGCGGCGCACCGCCGCAAACACTCATGACTTTGATGTTCGGGATTGCACGAGCGAGCCGGCGAATTTCTTTGGCGACCTGATCTGCCAATTCACGAGTAGGACACAGCACCAGCGCCTGCACCTTAAACACCGATACATCCAGTCTATTAAGAACGCCCAGACCAAAAGCGGCAGTTTTTCCGCTACCGGTTTTCGCACGTGCCAATACGTCCAAGCCGTTGAGCAATAACGGTAAGGTTTCAGCCTGCACCAGTGTCATCTCGGCATATCCGAGATCGGCAAGATTGCCGAGCAACTCCGGTTTCAGATCGAGATCGCCAAATTTTGTGGAGGTAGACAAATTCATTACGTGCGGGTCCTTGGATGAGGCGAACTCTAGCACTAACCTCAAATTCATGTACCCCACCATGAGGTGTACCACTTTCTCGAAACTGGAGCCGATTTGCGGCCGATAGATGCCGCTGATGATCCGGATTGCACCCAATACGAGTCACTCGAACTGCCGCCATGGTGTATGTTGAGGGTCCGCACACGACCCGAATCTACCCATCGTGGAAGTCATAAAAGGTCATCGTTTAGAGGAACATCACGTGAAGTTAAGTACAGTCGCATTGATAACACTGGTCATGATATCTGTTGGATATTTTTGGCGAATTAGCCAAGGCTTCAGCGTATTAATCGAACACCCAATGACCTTCCTGTCCTCTAGTATTGGCACGTGGGCACTGATGTTCTTCTTCTTTATGCTTTACCTACATTCAAGGGGAGAATAGTGCCGTCGTCGTACGGGAAGCAGCTTGGCTGGAGAGACGAATCTGTCCAAAAATCCCGACGAAAAATGTCGCTCATAGCCGCCGCGGCCGCCGTTGTGATTCCCAGCTTGCTACAGGCATTCTGTATCCTTGTGCTCTCGTCCATCGATCCGTGCAATCAAAATCCAGGATGTATGGCTGGGAACATAACGACGTATGCGGCAGTACTAATTCTGCCTGCAACTTTTGTTATTCTTGTCATATCGACGGCTATCGTGTTCGCACGAGGCAAAATGAGCGGCCGTCGGGCATTAATAACAAATTCCTTGTTCGCGCTGGCCCCTTTCGTTTTAGTGTTCGCCCCTTTCATTTACAACTAACGGACAGTCATTTTGATCGGGCAGGAGTCCGCGTAGCTCCAGAAATACCGGCTCTCTCTGCGTACTTGGAACCTGTGCAAGCTGCTCGATGTCGAGGAACTACCGTATGGTTTGGGTTTGGAATGAAGGGCCGTTTTGGGGATATACGGCAATTCAAGAAAGCGCTAGCCAACAGCGAAAAACCGGAATAGTGGTAACAATTTCGACAATGCAATCGAGGGACCTATTACGATGAATTTCCTGTCAAAGTACAACGATCATACGTACGCCTTACTGCGAATAGTTTCTGGCGTAATTTTCACATTTCATGGTGCGCAGAAAATTCTTGGTTTTATGGCGGATCACCAGCCGGCGATCGGTTCGCAACTTTGGCTCGGCGGTATGATCGAGTTGATATGTGGAGTCATGATTGCCGTCGGTTTGAAGACACGCTGGGTGGCATTTCTCGCGAGTGGCACAATGGCAGTCGCTTACATTCAGTATCATTGGGCTTTTCAATTTGGACCAGAATTTTTTCCCGCCATCAACGGTGGCGATGCCTCAATTCTCTACAGCCTGGTTTTCTTGCACATTGCGTGTCGCGGTGCCGGCAAATGGTCATTTGATAAGCACGAATAACCGAATCTTGCAGCCGCTGCGAAGGGCTAGCCAAGGGCAATCCATGCGGTGGTAAGTTACTTTCTCGGTGCTCTCCAGCCTGCCGCTTTCGCCTCGTCTTCGTTGGCAAACCAACGCTCCCCTTTCGACTCATCAATCTTGGTTGCGTTGTATTTTGCTGTGCCAGGGATGTGATAGATCTTATCGCCTTTGCTATTGATATTGCCCTTGATAGCGCTAACGTCTAGTTCGTTCGACTGACCGATGGCACTTTCACTGTCGCGAGTATTCAGTTGTTGTGTAACGAACTGATCATCGTACGGCTCCGACTGCTCGTTGCTGTGTACGTCAAGAACCCAATCTTGCTGCTCGTCGTTGCCGACAAAGTCGATATTGCAATCACCGATCGTAATAACGCCACTTGATTCAACTAACTGTTCCCGAATCCTTTCACCGTCGATGAACGTGCCGTTGGTACTTTCCAGGTCGACGAGGACCACACCGACCGGTGAATTGACGATCAACGCGTGATGCCGACTGACGGACGCGCGTGGGATGCGGACATCACACAGTTTACCGCGGCCGATCAATACATGCCCGCGATCCAGGAAGTATTCCTGTTCAGCACCATCATCGAGTCGCACCACGAGGCGCCCTCCTTTAGAGGCGGGCCGATCGCTGACCTGATCGACAACTTGATCAACCATCATGGTCTTTTCTTCTTCGAGCTCCTGGACCGGCAATACAGGAATTCCCGCATCGCTATTTGCAGCGTCGACCAAATCAACGGTAACGGGTGCGGGGTCCAGCTCGCTTGCCAGCTCAAGACACTTTGACAACAGGCTGCTCACCGCATCCGGCTCGCCCCCGGTAATCTCATGAATACGCGTAATCGCATCAAACTCCAGCACCTGAGCTATCTTGGCAGCACCGGTTGATTCGACCTGCCAACGGAGAAACTCCCGTGTTTCCGCGAGTATGAATGGCGCTAGATAGACAGACTGACGAGCCTCAGCCCATACAGCGGTGAGAATTGACTGGGGGCCGGACATTACCACCAGAAGGCCGTGCTGCTCTTCGGCTTCCTCGGCAACAATGCGTCGTACGACGTTCAGCAACCACGACCCGCAACCTGGTGCTGCTTCGACATATAGAATCGTTCGACAAGCGTGGCTTTTCTGAAATGACAAAAACAACGTGAACACATTTTCAAGATCTGACAAGCTCAGATCCGTCGGATCAAAGCCGATACCGCGAATGATTTCGCTCATGCAGGATATTTGGTCCCGGCAAGGCTCAGTTAGTCGCACGATAGTCACATCATTGGCGAGACCCACATGAAACTGGTCTATCAGGTATCTCGAACCAGACCGACTATCGCTATGCAGCAACGCAAGCGGCTGCGACTCCGCAAACTGGCGGCACAACTGATGATGAGCCTCACGAAAACTACCGGTCGGAACCGGCCGTACGGACTCTTGCTCCGAAGACAGCACAGACACTGCTCGGGCTAGCGGTTGAGGATGCATTGGTCTCCCCTCGAATGGCCTTCTCACGCACGGAACGTTAAAGGCTCTTGTTTAGAATCTTTCTTATTCGAAGAGTGTATGCCCGACGAGGCTTTATGTAAAGTTAATTGCGAGGATACGGAGTTAAGCGACTGAAATATAAGAAATAGTCCAGCCGATCAATTCTATAGCCTCATTTGCTATGATGGCAGCCCTGTTACAAGGCGTCCTCTTGACTCATCAATCGGATCAACGATTTTCCTCCCGCCTCGGGTTGCTTCTGTGCGTATTGGGCATCGCGGTCGGTACCGGCAATATTTGGCGCTTCCCTCGCATTGCCGCCCAAAATGCCGGCGATGATGGTGCTGGCGCGTTTCTTGTCGCCTGGGTCGTGTTTCTGTTTGTCTGGAGCGTGCCATTAATCATTGCCGAGTATGCCCTCGGCCGAAAAGGTCGCATGGGCGTCATCGGCACGTTCGCCAAAATCGCCGGCGAAAAATATGCCTGGATGGGTGCGTTCGTCGGCTTTGTGGCGACGGCCATCATGTTTTACTACTCCGTGGTGGCGGGCTGGTGCGTCTATTACCTCATAAAGATGAGTTTTCAGCCTTTGCCGCTCAGTTCGGTGGCAGCACAAGGTATCTGGGATGGATTTCAGGGCGGCCGTTTTCCGGTTGTATTTCATGCACTTGCCATGGGTCTTGGTGCCGTTGTTGTCTGGAAAGGCATTAAATCAATCGAGCGCGCGAACCTCATACTCGTTCCTGCGCTTCTGCTAATCGTCGTCATCTCATTGCTTCGTACGCTGACCCTGGACGGATCGTTCGAGGGTATTGCTTTCTTGTTCACACCCGACTGGTCTACGCTGTCAAAACCACAAATTTGGCTTGAGGCACTCACTCAAAATGCCTGGGACACCGGCGCTGGCTGGGGGCTCATACTGACTTACGGCGCTTACATGCGGAGCCGACATGGTGTCGTCAAGAACGCGATCATTACCGGTATCGGCAACAACACAGTTTCATTGATGGCGGCTATCGTGATATTCGGCACCGTATTCGCCATTCTCGGCGCTGAAATGAGCAAAGCCGAGGTGCTGGCCGTCATGCAAACAAGCGGACCGGCCGCCACCGGGTTGACGTTCATATGGATGCCACAGCTATTCGCAAAGATGCCCGCTGGCAACGTGTTCGCCATTTTGTTTTTTCTTGGTTTGTCGTTTGCTGCCTTCAGCTCTCTTATCGCGATGATCGAGCTAAGCACGCGTATTCTCGTCGACTTCGGCATCGCACGACGTCAGGCCATTGTTGCCATTTGTGTCATCGGCTTCACGCTGGGGGTTCCGTCGGCAATCAATCTGGAATTTTTCGCCAACCAGGACTTCGTTTGGGGTGTCGCGCTCATGATTTCCGGTGCGTTCGTCGCATTCGCTGTCATTCGCCACGGCGCGGCGCGTTTTCGTACGGAAAACATCGACAACCAGCCGGACGACTGGAGTGCCGGTCCTCTCTGGGATGCGATCATTCGATTCGTGATTCCATCACTCGCCGTAGTACTACTCGGCTGGTGGCTCTATCAGGCGGCCAGCGTCTACGCCCCGGATCGATGGTTCGACCCGTTCAATCCCTTCAGCGTTATGACCTGCCTCGTGCAATGGGGCATCGTGCTGGTCTTACTGATCGTACTAAACCGCAGATTGGCGCGGCGGACATTGGGATCCGGGAGTGGGCGTGAAGACCGGTCGGACTCAACTTCGAACCCGACCGGCTGACATCGACCTATTGACTAATCTTTCTGTTTGCCCAGCGCCGCGAACTCCGCGCGGCTCAGCCTACCGTCTCCATTTGTGTCGAGGTCGTTAAACGCCTCCAGCACCGTCATGTCACCCTCCGCCTCAAACGCACTGACATAGCCATCCTTGTTCACGTCCAGGTTATCGAACGAGGTATTCAGGGAATCGCCTTCACCAGCAGAAACGCTGGCAGCTGACAGTCCAAGTACAACTACGCTTAGTGTTTTCATTTCATTCCTCCATATCATTTAGAAAAGTTGATGTGGTTTCGAGTTGAAATCCAACTCAACTATATGGAGAGCAAACAGCGTGCCAACTTGCAGAATTGTGCGACTTGACAGTAACTTACATTATGTCATTTCGATGTCGTTAGGATTCGACACACAACACAGGCGAACCGTGGCCGATTCCTGTCGCCGCAGAACGACATAACATGATGGAACTATGCGAGTGAAATCTAAAGCACCCATCATCGTTGCGTGTGCGAACCATCCGCAGCGTGCGTAAATTGCGACAACGACCGCAAGCGATTGTTACATGACTGATGATCAAACTTCATATCGCTTCTTTCAATTCTTCAATCAGCCGTTGTCGTTCGATTTCAGCACTGTCGCCGTTGCCATAGAGAAATATTCCTGACGAATAGGTCGATCCGAATGACAGCACAACGTTCGCCGTTTGCCCGAGTCCCACTAAAAACTCTTCATCGGTGAGACTACTCAGCGGGTGGATAAATACACCCCACAGTGTGCCGTTCGCGATCGCGTAACGTGCGTCCAGGGCCGAATCGAAATTCGCCTGCATCATCCGTTGAAGTTCATCTGCCGTTAGCCCTTCTGAATCGCTGATCGGGACAATGATGCGCATGCGATCTGCATTGGTATCGTAAATGACCGCCACCTCCAGGCCCTCGATATGGAAGTACCAACTTGACCCATCATTCACGGCTTCATCGTCTACACGATGAATTAGCTCGATGAGACGATCCGGAGTCATGCGGATGTCCTGCTCCGCGTGTTCGTCAGCAACACATGCCGGACCCGATGCGAGCGCAAATAAGGCGATAATCCGCGTCAGGAATCTCGAGACAATTCGATAGATCATGAATGGTTTCTCCTTAGCCAGGTATCGACACTCTAGTACATGTCGACGGATTTGGCATACTGGACAACATGCCAGAACTTCCAGACATAAACGCCTACCAGGAAGCCATTGGGCGCCGCATCATCGGTCAGCCGCTGGAAAACGCGAGATTGCTCAGTCCATTCTTCCTGCGATCCGCCACGCCACCGATTGCCGATCTAACGTCGCAAAATGTCACGGAGATTCGCCGTTTGGGTAAACGCATTGCCCTCGGGCTCAGCAGCGATTATTGGTTAGTAATTCACTTGATGGTCGCGGGCCGCTTCCAATGGAGCGACGCCAGCGCTAAGGCGAAAACGCCGACACGAAACACACTTGCTGTTTTCGAATTTCCGACTGGAAGCCTCAGCGTGACTGAAGCAGGAACCAAAAAGCGTGCCTCTCTCTATGTTGTGCAGGGCGAGAGTGAACTGTCCGAGCATGACCCAGGTGGCCTGGACGTATTTGGCTGTGAGTTATCCGAGTTCGCCGAGACACTTCGGCGTGAAAACCGAACACTAAAGCGGGCCCTGACTGATCCACGAATTCTCAGCGGGATTGGCAACGCCTACTCCGACGAAATTCTGCATGCTGCTCGTTTGTCGCCGGTAACACTGACATCCCGCCTTGACGACGAAGCGATGCAACGCCTCTTCACCGCAACCGTCGATGTGCTGGATCTTTGGATTGGAAAACTCTCGGCGGAAGCACATTTGAATTTCCCAAAGAAGGTGACTGCGTTCCGATCGGACATGGCAGTGCACGGTCGCTATCAATCGCCCTGCCCCGACTGCGGTACAGCGGTGCAACGCATTCGATACGCGAGCAATGAGACGAATTACTGTCCGACCTGCCAAACTGGCGGCAAATTATTGGCGGACCGTGCGCTGTCTAAGTTGTTGAAAAAGGACTGGCCAAGAACGCTGGACGAGTTGGAAAAGCTGCACCGCATGCGGTGATAGTCATGTATATGGTAATCAGTGTCCAAATTCAGCTGTTTTGCGGTAGAATACGGAGACACATTCGTTAAGCTTTAGTCAGGAAGCCGGCCAATGTTCTTAAGCAAACTAGCACTCCACAACGTCCGAAGTTTTCGCGACACCGAAATTGACTTCGACCCCTTTTCCAGACGCTGGACCTTTCTGCTGGGTGAAAACGGTACGGGCAAGAGCACCCTGCTTCGTTCTATTGCACTCGTGACGGCAGGTAGTGATGCGTTAGCTGAGTTGCTGCAGCAGCCCGACGACTGGATCCGCATCGGGTCTGATGCTGCCAGAATACGGGCGACGCTTGTTACCGCCGAAGGTGATGAACGCCTGGTCGGAATTGACATCCACCGCGGCGATACTATTGCGGACCTCCTAAAAAGAAACACCGTCACGACGGAGGATAGCCCGGGGCTGGTTGCGCTTGACGACGCGCTGCGGCATGCCGAACGAAACTACTTTGCAACAGGATACGGCGTATCTCGACGCGTCGGAGAACGCCAGGTCTCCACCAAGGACAGCGGCGGTCCCTATAGAAGCGCGCGTGCCAAGTCGGTCGGGACGATGTTTACCGAGGATAGTCGACTCACGTCTATCGAGAGCTGGGCAATGGATCTCGACTATCGCAAGGGATCCGAGGGCGAGGAGCTTATCCGAGATGCATTTGCCCGGCTGCTGCCGGATGTTCGGTTTGAAGGCATCGATCGAGAACAGCGCCAACTCATGTTCGAAACAGCCGACGGAATTATTCCCTACTCACTTCTGAGCGATGGCTATCGAAATATCGTTGGATGGCTTGGCGACTTCCTGTATCGACTAACGGAAGTTTTTGACGACTACAAGAATCCACTATCCTCGCGCGGCCTGTTGCTACTCGACGAGATCGAGTTACACCTTCATCCGATCTGGCAGCGCAAGCTGGTCTCGTTTCTGACGGACCGCTTACCGCAATTCCAGATCATCACGACTACTCACGCCCCGCTTACGGCACACCAGGCAGGCGACGGCGAACTATTTTTCGTGGTTCGTGATCAGGAAACCGGTGCGCCGAAACTGCATCACTACGAAGGTGCGCCAAATACACTTTTGCTACATCAATTGATTCGCAGTCCGATGTTTGGTCTAAGCACGCTGGATTCGTACCACGTGTCGTCAATGCGTGAAGAATTTAAGAACCTGCGTGATGCATCGGACCGATCGGTCGATCAGGACCAGCGGCTGGACGATATTCGACAGACACTGTCCGAGCTACCCACCTGGGAGCGAGACACACCGAGCGACGAAGAGCAACGAAAGCTGCTGTCAGCGATTGAAGCCCGTCTAAAGACGATTGACGCCGCCAAAGGAAGTACTGAGGAGGCCGACCAATGATTCGGCTTGAACGCGTTCGCGATGGCGCGTTTATTGAAGATGTTTATCACACCAACAAGAGATTGGATCGTGAGCTCGAACTACTCAAGATGAAACGCTAGAATTCGCCAGCCCAAGTCAGCTTTAAGAACAAGGGCGATCGTTGGGGTAAAGCCAAAGACCAACTCAAAGACGAGACGCACAGCAAGTGCGCGTACTGTGAGGCTGACACACGCGTCGTCGCACACGGTGACGTAGAGCACTATCGGCCCAAATCAATTTACTGGTGGTTGGCGTATTGCTACGACAATTACCTGTTTTCCTGTCAGATATGCAATCAGAGCTTCAAGAGCAACAATTTTCGGATCTCGGGGCCAATCCAGACAGGACCCAACATCAAATCAAATTCGACGGATGCTTTTTTGAACCAGCATGTTGGCGATCTGGGGGTTGAACCGCTGGATCAGAACGCCGTTGATGACTACATCGACGCATCACGAGACGAAAAAGCACATATACCGGATCCCTACGATCCCGACTTTGACACCCGAAAGCTGTTTATCTGGGACGAGGACGATGACAATCGCGAATTGCTGCTCAAACGCAAAGGAAATTCAGCGGTTGCCCGACGTACGATGGATGCGTGCGAAGATCACCTTGGACTGAATCGCGAAGAGCTGTTACGCCTCCGTTACAATAGATTCGAGCTGATGCGAACGTTTAAAGACGCACTGCTTCGTATCGAAGATGAATTTGGTGCGGCCGACGTCCTGGCAATCGACATTCGAAATCGGCTGGAGGCTATGGTCGCCAATGACGCCGAATATGCGGACATGGCGCGCTTCTACATTGACGAAATCTGGCAACTGAATATTCCGATTCCCGCCTAATTCAGCCAGGGTCAACCACGAATTAGCGAAGCCACAGTCAATCCAAACAGAACCATCAATAACAGAACGCTGATGATGAATGCTCGAAGTCGCATGGGCACGTAGTTACTCGTGACGTGAATATAAGCATGAACGTATCTCGCGACGACAAACGACCACGCAACTGCCAAGTTAACTTTATCAACAGCACCTAATGTCACAAGGCACAAGCACAGTACGTAAAACACGACCGGGAACTGAAATTGATTTGCCAGGTTTTTTGACGTCAATATGGTGGGCGTACTCCAGGCCTCGTTATCCATGGCCGCTTTATGCCGATCGAAATCTCCAGAAATAACGTCATCGCGTTTGCGCTTGCCGTTGAGTAACAAAACAAGCAGCGGAACGAGTAGCTGCGCCAGCACCGGCCACAATATAAGATTATTTGACATTTTTCGCCCCTGCCTGCAACACGTTGAATGAGTGTAGTGCGTCCTCTCGCCCTACAATATCATTTATTGTCCGCGGCACAGTTGCTGGCTTTCAAGCGTTCCATGAATTTCTCGGCGTTGATAGTCACGTCATCCTGCCCTATCTGATCAAACGGATTTTCAAGGTGGGCTTGAATATTGTCGAGACTCGCCAGAATCACCGCGAATAATGCCGGCATCACATATGTCAATTGCGATGTGTAGTCCTGTGCGATATAGGCGAAATAAGGTCCGTACAAGGGCGGCAATACCGTAATAAAAATGTCACTAAATGCACGCAGCGTGCGAGGTGTTCGGTACTGATAGACGTGCTTGATTTGTTCGAATGCCAAAACCATTTTCGATAAGTATTGATTGCAGCGAGACACCTCGCCGGATGCAAGACCCGCTCCGCGCAAATCATCGCGAATGAACACCGACAAGTCCGAAAGGCAGCTATATACATGTTCTTCACGGTCATCCATTTCCGACCGCGGTGCCGTGAACATTTCGCGAGTCGCGCGCAGTAGATTGCCAAGCAGCTCACGGCAGCGCTGTTGTTTGGGCTCGTCCGTATCCTCCAGCCAATCGCGCGTCGCAAAGTAAATTGCTCGGCCGTGGGCTTTTAACGCCCCGTAGTCGTCAAGCGCCATTTCACGCCGCTTGTACGCACTGTTGATGGAGAACACGATCGGAAAAATGATCGCGGTCGCAATCAATGTCAGCGGAAAATTCGCGGAAATGTTGTAGCGCAGACAAGCATAGGTCGACGCTATCGCCATCGCGGCAATCGCAATCGTTTTGATGTTAATTAGCAGCAGTATGGTTCTTAAGCGCTGGATCATGGCTAAAGTGTCGCCGCAGCATCGTCCCTGATCACGGAAATAGGTCACGGTTTACATAATTCGGTCTACAGGAGTGCCGGTAAAACGAAGGCGGCGCTAAAACCGAGCACCCACATAACGGCAGAAAACCAGATAAACCGCCGGTTCCACTTGTCGGCACGCTCGCACGCGGCCGCCAATTCCGGGTCCGCGGGGCAGGTTCGGCCCGCCCGATGCACTGCCCAGGCCGACAATGCGATCAATCCACCGGAAACGGTGAACGTCCAGCCCTTGTACATACTCAGCGTGACCAGCCAGGGAATATTCGTCGCCATTGATGCTACAACCGCACCCATACCAAGACTGACCAGCGTAATCGGGATGGCACAGCAGATCAGGGTTCCGGACGTTGTAAATAACAGCAACCAACTCCAGGTACGTCGTTTGTTCGAATGTTGCATCGCAAGCTCCTAGTAGACGACGCCGATACCGATGCTGACATAGTCGCCGGACCAGGCACTATCACTCTCGTAGACCAACGCTTTGTACTCCATCCGGAACATTAGATTCTTCTTGAAGTACACGAAAACGGGACCTGTCTGAATCCGATCACCCTCATCTGACGTCAACAG
>JAVJHY012094398.1:0-27890 GCA_035593235.1 Phascolosoma agassizii
ATCATTTGCGAAGGCATGCACCGACGTTAGTACTCCCGATCGCACTAGAAATGTGCCTAGCAATGATAGCGAAAATGCCATCACCGCAAGTAGCACACTCCACGCTTTGAATACTCCTCGTTTTTCTGTAGCGGCCAGGGAATGGATTAGAGCCGTGCCAACTAGCCATGGCATAAAGGAAGCATTTTCAACGGGATCCCAAAACCACCAGCCGCCCCAGCCAAGTTCGTAATAGGCCCACCAGGAGCCAAGAGCAATTCCAATAGTCAGGAACATCCATGCGATGTTTGTCCAGGGCCTGGACCAGCGCGCCCAGGCTGCATCAAGGCGTCCACCAATTAGTGCAGCGACCGCGAATGCAAAGGCCACAGAAAATCCAACATAACCCATGTAAAGCATTGGTGGATGAATCGCCAGTCCGATATCTTGTAGCAGCGGGTTTAGGTCTTGACCTTGTGCGGCGGCAGGAAACAGGCGATCAAAAGGATTTGACGTGAGCAGCAAAAACAGCAGGATGCCAACGCTAATCAGTCCCATTATCGCTAGTACCCTGGCTGACATTAAATCCGGTAGTCCCCGCGTGGCAGTGGCAACTGCGGCGGTCCATATTGCTAGTATCAAAGCCCACAACAATAATGAGCCTTCGTGGCCGCCCCATACGCCCGAGATGCGGTAAAGCAATGGCAGGTGAGAATTGGAGTGATTGGAAACGTACAACACCGAAAAGTCGCTGTGGACAAACGCCCAGGTTAGACAGGTATAGGAGATAGCGACCATTAGCAGAACGGCAGCGGAGAGAGGTCGGGCCATTGCGACCCAGTTGCTGGGTCCCCGCAGAGACCCAATCATTGGCAAAACTCCGAGCATGCAGGCTAGCACTAATGCCAGAATCAATGCAAAATGCCCAATCTCAGGAATCACTACTGTTTGCTTTGAAAAACTTTGGCCAGATTTGCGCGTTTTACTGCGTCATTAACTTCCGGTGGCATATAGTTTTCATCGTGTTTGGCCAAGACCTCTGTGGCAACGAACTGACCTTTGACGAGGGACCCCATGGTTACAATTCCTTGTTCTTCGCGAAACAAGTCCGGCAATATACCGCTGTAAACGACGTTTACTTGCTCGGCGGTATCAGTGAGATTAAAGGAGACAATAAGGCTATTAGGATCGCGTTTCACACTTCCTTTGACCACCATTCCGCCGAGACGAATAGTGGTGTTATCAGGAGCTTGTCCTGCAATAACCTGACTTGGGCTAAAAAATAGATTGATGTTTTTATTGAGTGCAACTAATGCTATGGCCACTGCACTGCCTACGCCTATAAGCAATAAACCGACTAGTACAAGCCTTTGCCGTCTCTTAGAGTGCATCGTGGGTTCTTTGTAAAGATTCACCGCTCGATTGATTAGACTGCGATCTCAAAAGGGTTTTGTGTCGTACCAACGGTGCTAAATAGTGATAGATAAATAACGTTCCAACTGTCGCGTAGCTGGTCCAGACGAAGAACCCATAACCCCCCATGTAAAAAAACTCAGTCATCGATAAGGTTCCTCACCCAGCGGGTGCCGCGCTCGTTATGTAACAACTCATAGCGGAGCCGATGCATCGTTGTTGAGACAAAATAAAAATTAAATGCGACAAACATGATCAAGAGTGGTTTCAGCATTTGAATATCAATACTTGGTCGCCCTGCTTTGAAAACTGTAGATCCTTGGTGTAGCGTGTTCCACCATTCAACAGAAAAATGAATGATAGGCAGATTGACTAATCCGACCAACGCTAGCACAGCGGATGCGCGGGCACCTGTGCGTTGGTCTTCAAATGCGTTGGATAATGAAATAAAACCAATAAAAAGGAAAATCAATACGAGTTCCGAAGTTAATCGAGCATCCCAGACCCAGTATGTTCCCCAAGTAGGTTTACCCCAAAGAGATCCTGTGACTAGTGCACATAGGGTGAAGATTGCACCTAGTGGCGCGATGGATCTGGCGACCGCGTTAGCGATCTTGATGTGCCAAATAAGCCCAACGCCTGCTGAAATTGCCATTACAGCGTAGCTAAATACCGATAACCATGCTGATGGTACGTGGATATAAATAATGCGGTAGCTGTCCCCCATTTGATAGTCCGGTGGGGCAATAACCAATCCCTGATAAAAGCCTACTGCAAATAATATCACTGCGATAATGCCTAATCGACTGGCCCACCTGGATGCGAATCCGTATATCCACGGAGACGAGCCAAAACGATGGAACCAGGTCCATTTGTTACAGGCGCCGTTTGATTTGATAGATTCTATAGACATTCGGGGTATTGTCAGTGTCGCCGGGTCGGAAAATTGTCTGATTTTATCTAGTAAAACAGCGATCACATCATCTTGTATGTAACTCAGGTTACATACGAGTTTGCTAGTTTCATTCCTTTATTTAACAAATTAGTGCAGTAGAGTTTGGTGGCTTTCAATTCGCTAAAACTATTTCCTACTCAAGAACAAGTCCTTGGAATCTTTGGCGTCCATTCTTTAGAAAAAACAAGTTCTTTGTTCTCTCGCACTTCCACAGAACCGGTCGGATAAAAAGTTGTTTCATCCGATGTCAGTGCGGCATTGCCGATGACTTCTACAGACCAATCTTCTCGATTGAAATATAATCGGTGTTGAAATCGGGAAATTGCACTATTTGGATTATCGAGCTCGATGGAATGACTTGCGATTGTTTCAAATGAAAAATCCAGATTTATGTCGGTGATATGTATGGTTTTGGTCGGCTGATGCCATTCTACAAATTGACGACTAGACTGATCATCTATGTATGTTGATCGAGTAAGCGGCGGGGAAGCAATGACGACATGCGAGGCAACCCCGGTTACCGCCGCGGAAGGTGGTCCAAAAACAACTGGTGGTTGTGCATTATTCCGTCTGACTGGAAGGCTAAGTTTAATGCTCTCCTGATTCAGTGTTAAATCAACCTGTTTCGGTGAGGGCCAGATAAGTGGCCAGTAGGAAGTTGAAATAGAGATACGGATTCTATGCCCGATGTCGAATCGATAAGCGGCATTGGGAAACTCAATTTGGCAATTTACTGTGTTATCGGCTGGTGGAATTTCACGAGCTCGTCCATTGTCATCGAGGGCGAGATTTCTAACAGTATAGGTAACTCGAGAAACATCTTCGGTTGGCGAAATGTCATTCAGGCGAATAGCCAGCAAGGCACTAGGTTGATTTGCGCTAGCACTTAATTTCAATCCAACACAGCCTAAAATTTCTAAGGGTTTTCGTAAAGGTTCAGATTCAAAGCACAGCGAAAGCGCGTCTTCTGGTTGTTGATCCAATGGCAATCCACCTTCTCGGCCAAAGTAGCCTGTGTCTCCAGAAGCGAGGCCTACTTGCAAGTTCCAAGGCACCGAAATGCTTGCGCCTTCACTCCTGTGATTTTTAACTAGTGCGCCAGAAGATAATCCATACTGTTCATCCGCAATATTTGTCGAGGGCCATGATGGCTCACTCACCCAGCGACCAGCACCCATCTCGTTTTTGTTTTCAGGCTTGGAAAACTCTTGAATCCAGACGCGGAGTTTAGGTGTGTCCGCGACGCCATTGTCAACATTCTTGAGCCAATAGTCCCACCAACGTACGGCCTCAATTTGAAAACAGATGCCCGGTCCCGGCGTACCTTGATCAGGATAATGATGTCCCCAGGGACCAAGGATTCCCCAGCATTGTTCATGGCAATCGTTTAACAGGTTCATGACTGTATTACTATAGCGGTCCGACCACCCGCCAACCGCTAGAATTGGGCACGAGATGGAATCTGGATTTTCATTAACTGCACCAAACTGCCAGTAGCTGTCGCGGGATTCATGACGGATCCAGTTTGCCATTGAAAAATCCAATTCCGCAAGGCGATCTTGCCAAATACGCCGCCATTCATTACCAACCGTCATGGGATCAGGTGCGGCAGCAAGAATTGCTGGGAGGGTCGCTCCCCATTCAATGGTATCGGTCAGCAGACATCCACCCATATGATGGATGTCATCATCAAACCGATTATTTGTTGCACAGACGGCGATGACCGCTTTTAGCGCTTTGGGTCGACGCGCAGCGGCTTGTAGACACGCCGTTCCACCCCAGGATGTGCCCATCATTCCCAAGCTGCCGTTACACCAGGGTTGTCTGGCAATCCAATCGATGACGTCCATAGCATCGTCGAGTTCTTCAGGCCCGTACATGTCTTTTTTGATGCCCTCGGAATCTCCTGATCCACGCATATCAACACGAACACTGGCGTATCCCTGGACCGCAAAATACGGGTGATTCCGCTCATCACGAAGGCGAACCATGTCACGCTTTCGATAGGGAATATATTCAAGTATTGCCGGAACAGGTAACCTGTCCGACTGCATTGGGAGCCATAGTCGCGCAGATAAGCGTACGCCGTCACCCATAGGTATCCAACAATGCTCTATACATTCAATATTTTCTAGTTGTTTATCAATCATATTCAATTCGCTAGTAGCAACAAAAAAATGACCTAATTACGTGAAGCATTGTGACTCAAAATAGCGGTAGAATGCGAGTTGGCTGGAGTATCACAGCTATGTTAAATTAAATTCAGAGTTACTCTATACCCTCACTGTAACCCGACCATTAATATATACAAATAGATTTATGGAGAATAATTATGAAGAAAGAAAGTATTAAGCTATCAAATGAAAACAGGCGACAGTTTATTAAAGCAACTGGCGCGTTAGGTGTGGCGGCAGCGACAGGTAGTTTTTCTGAAGTCATCTACGCTCAAGGCCAGAAGATTTTGAAGATTCGAACATATGCAGACATGCGAAGTTTGGATCCTGCCTATTCACAAGGTATTGTCGATGAAGAAATCCAAAGCAGTATTTATAGCAAACTGATCCAGTATAAGCCGGGTCGCGAATGGGGATACGAGCTTGATGCGGCTGAGTCCATTGAGCAAGTAGACGATACCCACATCAAATTCAAGTTAAAGTCAGGCATTATGTTTACTGGTGGTTACGGCGAAATGACCACAGAGGACGTGAAGTATTCTTTCGAACGTATTCTGGATAAAGCTTTAGAGTCAACCAATACGCCAGACTGGGGATCACTAAAGGAAGTGACCGTTGATGGAAAATACGAAGGTACCATCGTATTCGAGGAGGCCTACCCACCGGCTTGGAATATCGCAATGCCCTATATTGTGGGAAATATTATTAGTAAAAAAGCTTGGGAGGAAGCAGGCGGTAAAGTAGACACCACGACCCCTTGTGTGTCCGGACCCTATATGCATAAGGAATGGCAACCGAAGCAAAAAACAATTTTGGTGCGCAACCCTGATTGGCACGGTGGTGAAGCAGCGTTCGATGAAATTCACATTTTTCCTATCGATGATGAGAACACGGCACAAATCGCCTATGAATCTGGCGACATTGACTGCACTCGTGTTTCTTTAGGGTCAGTTGGAAATCTAAAGGCTTCACCTCCTGATAATTCAACCCTCGCAGAATATCCGTCGCTGTACTATGTGTGGGTTGGAATGAATGTTGAAAACGAAGTAATGGCAGATGCGAATTTACGCAAGGCTGTTCAGCATTGCATTGACGTGCCATCCATTCTACAAGCCTCGTATTTTGGTGCCGTAGAAGCTTCAACCGGCATCATTGCGCCGGGATTGCTTGGGCATCGAGCGCAAAGTAATGTGCCGCCAGAAATGAACATCGCCAAGGCCAAAGAGTATATGGCGGCAGCTGGCCTAAGTAGTGCAAATGTGACGTTAGATGTTTTGAATAAATCGGCGAATGTCACCACAGCTCAGGTCATTCAGGCAACATGTGCCGAAGCAGGAATTAATGTTGAAGTGAATCTTCATGAATCAGGCGCGTTCTGGTCATTGGGTGATTCAAGCAGTGGAGAGCGTTATAAAGATATTCAATTAATATTGAATCGTTATTCCATGGGACCCGATGCTTCCTACGCTACAGCATGGTTCGTCACCGAGCAAAAAGGTATTTGGAATTGGGAACGTTATAGCGATCCGGAGTTTGATCGATTGGAGGCTGCAGCTAAGGCTGAAACCGACACCACCAAACGCGGAGAAATGTATCAAACCATGCAAGACATGATGGAAGACAGTGGTGCTTTCCGGTTTATAACTCACGAAGCGACCCCTGTTATCTTTCGAAACACAATTAAACCGGCGTTTCGTCCAGATGGCTTACCTCTATTACGTGGATTTACCAGTGCATAGTCAATGTAGCTAACAATTTATATTACAACAGTGCGGTGGCTTACCCGGCTACCGCACTTTTTATAAATTTCCCCCGGACTATCGGCTCGAAACTATGGTTCTATACTTTTTTAAACGTATTGTCCTCAGTATCGTCATCGTTTTGCTTGCGGTTTCCTTACTGTTCTGCATGATTCACATGGTGCCAGGTGATCCGGCACGAATTCTTCTCGGCCCAAGGGCTACACCTGAGCTGATCGCCAGCATGGCCGCACAAATGGGTCTGGACAAGCCTTTACCCATTCAGATCATCAAATTCTTTGGCAACATCTTGCGCGGTGATTTGGGCATGGATGTTATTACCAATCGTCCGGTTGTAGACATTGTATTTGGCCAGCTTCCATACACTTTGTGGTTGATATTCACTGCGATTATTTTTGCAATGGCTATTGGCATACCCCTGGGATGTTATTCTGCCTTGCACCGAAATTCCATTGTAGACCGCATAACTGGCATTATTTCTGTTGCTTGCATTACCGCACCAGCCTTTGTTGTCGCACTTTACTCACTACTAATTTTTGCGGTAACGCTAAAATGGTTTCCAGCCGTTGGCGCTGGTGAAAAAGGAGATTTTTGGGATCAGGTGGCGCATCTGGTTATGCCGGCATTTGCCATCGGTCTTTCCTGGATTGGTTACCTGGCAAGGCTGGTTCGCGCATCGATGTTAGAGGTGATGGGAGAAAATCATATTCGCACCGCCCGGGCATACGGACTCTCTGAAACAACCGTTGTTTATCGTTACGCGCTAAAGCTAGCGGTACTCCCAACGATCACGGTGATTGGTGTTGGCATGGGGTTTTTGTTGTCGGCTGCACTCTTTACCGAAATAGTGTTTGCCCGACCTGGAATCGGAAAGCTGATTTTCGATTCAATCACGACTCGCAACTATCCTGTGGTAATGGGATCCGTCCTGGTCAGCACGATCATGTTCGTGGCAAGCACTACCATTTCCGACCTGGTCAATGCGTGGTTGGATCCCAGAATACGGGCATCGCTGTAGTGGATATCTTTCGACAAATTAGCAAAGAACCCCTTGGATTATTTGGCCTGATTCTAGTTTCAGTTATTGTTGCGAGCGCTTTGTTTGCTGGCGTCATCTCACCTTACGACCCCATCGCACTCAATATTGTAGACCGCCTACAAGGACCTTCAACGACGCATTTGTTGGGTACGGATCAACTGGGGCGTGATCTTTTTTCCCGTGTGTTGTTTGGTGGGCAGGTTGCGCTAAAGGTGGCGCTAATTTCCATTGCTGCGGCATTAAGTGTGGGGGTACTACTCGGCATGGCGGCAGGATTTGGTCCCAAGTGGCTGGACAATTGCATTATGCTGTTTTTCGACACGATTCGTTCTTTTCCCACGGTGATGTTTGCGCTGGCAACGGTGGCATTGGTTGGCCCGTCCCTCACCACCGTTATTGCCGTTATTATTGTCACGTCCATTCCAACTTATGGCCGGGTTGTACGAACTCAAACGCTGACAATCAAATCAAACGAGTTCGTTCTGGCTGAGCGTGTAATGGGGGTATCAACTTTTCGCATTCTCAGTCGACATATCTTACCCAATGTAATTGGTCCGCTCATTATTCTGGCATCTATGGATATTCCAACGGTTATTGCATTAGAAGCAGGGCTTAGTTTTCTTGGAATGGGGGTTAAGCCCCCTACACCTTCATGGGGCAGTATTTTGAACGATGGCTACACGTTGATTCGCAATACGCCCTGGCCGATTATTGCGGGTAGTATTCCGCTGGTTCTGATTACTTTGGGATTTACATTTTTGGGTGAGTCTCTGCGTGATCTAATCGATCCGAAACTGAGGAAATCTATTTGATGGCTCAGAAATCACCAGATAACGTATTGAGTGTCAGAGATCTTTCGGTTCACTATGAAACCAATCGCGGTCATCTTAATGCGTTACGCCACGTTAATCTGGACGTTCCAAAGGGATCAATTGTTGGGGTTGTGGGTGAAAGTGGATGCGGAAAGTCCACTCTGATTTCATCCATTATTCGCTTACTAGCAGAAAATGCAAACACCCCGAATGGCTCCATCGATTTTGAAGGACGAGACCTTCTGAAGCTGTCCCAGGATGAAATGCGCGGAATTCGCGGCAATCGCATGTCAATTGTATTTCAAGACCCAATGTCTACCTTGAACCCTGTTATTTCAATAGGGCGTCAAATGATTGACATTCAACATCGCGATAACAAAACTACCGCCGAGAAAAGACAGCGATCAATTGATATGCTTGCAAGCGTTGGGATTCCTGACCCGGCTAATCGTTTGGATCAATTTCCCCACGAATTCTCTGGCGGAATGCAGCAGCGGATTTCTATTGCCATGGCGTTGCAGGCAGAGCCTGCACTATTGATCGCAGATGAACCCACCACTGCGTTAGATGCAACCCTTGAAGTACAAATTATTCATCTACTAAAGTCGTTGCAGGCAGACATCGGCTGTTCGATTTTGTTTATCTCTCATCATTTGGGCGTGATTGCAGAGCTTTGTGATTATGTGGTGGTGATGTATGCGGGGGAGGTGGTAGAACAAGGTACGGTGCGAGATGTTTTTCATCATTCGGCCCATCCCTACACGACCATGCTTCTAAAATGCGATCCTGCCAGTATTTCGAAGAAGACCAGGTCGTTACCAACAATAGAAGGAGAAATACCAGACCTGGTCACATTACCCCCAGGTTGCGTGTTCAAGAATCGATGCGATCGAGTGATGCCGGAGTGTGACAACCAGGTGCCAGCGTGGAGAGAACTTAAAGATTCCCACTTTGTGAGCTGCCACTGGAGTGCGCCATGAGCACTATTCTGCAAGTAAAAAATCTCCGAGTGCGATTTCGAACCTTATCCGCGTTGCAAGCGCGATTCAAAGGCATTGATGACCCATTTATCGATGCGGTACGCGACGTTTCATTTTCCATCAAGCAAGCTGAGACATTTACGTTGGTTGGTGAAAGCGGCTCTGGAAAATCAACATTGGCGCTAGCGGTGGCCGGATTGCTACCAACATCAGACGGTACAATTAACTTTTCCGGTAAAGAAGTGACCACAATGGATGGGTTACAGATGCGGGAATACCGACGCAGTATTTCATTTATTTGGCAGAACCCAGTTGGTTCTCTCAGTCCGCGGCAAAGTGTGGGCGCATTGATCACTGAACCCTATATTGTCCACGGCATGCGTGATCGTGATATTGACGCGGAAGCGAGTCGATTATTGAAAATGGTCGGCTTGCCAGCACACTTTGCTGAGCGCTATCCTCACCAGCTAAGTGGTGGTCAGGCACGCCGGGTGGGTGTTGCAAGGGCACTAGCATTGAACCCAAAATTAATCATCGCTGATGAACCCACCGCGGGTTTGGATGTGTCGGTACAAGGGGAGATTCTCAATCTATTGAATCGTTTGCAGGATGACCTGGGCGTCAGTATGTTTGTGATCACCCACAATTTGAATATTGTCAGACATATATCTAATCGCACCGCGATCATGTACCTGGGTCGATTCGCTGAACAAGGTTTGACCGATGATATTTTTGCATCACCGCGTCACCCTTATACCCTGGCATTATTATCTGCAAATCCAGAGCCGGATCCTGACGCAGATATGGGTCGTATTGAGCTCAAAGGCGAAGTCCCGAGTTTGATGAATCGGCCGTCCGGTTGTGAGTTTCATACTCGTTGTCCCTTTGTGGCAGAAAATTGCGAGCAAGTTGTTCCAGCTCGTGTCGATATAACAGACCAGCATTCGCTTACCTGTCACTATCCCCGATAGACCATTCAACGATGACAGAATGTATTGATCATTTATGGATTCCAATGCCCGATGGAGCCAGATTGGGTGCAAGACTTTGGCTACCGATATCGGCGAAAGGAGAAGCGGTCCCTGCCATATTGGAATACATTCCCTATCGAAAGGATGATTACTCCGCTATCAGAGATTCAGCGACCATTGCTTGGTTTGCGTCTCGCGGTTATGCCTGTTTACGAGTCGATATGCGTGGCTCGGGTAGCTCGGACGGTGTCATGTTTGATGAGTATAGTGACCAGGAAATTGATGATGGTGTCGCGGTTATTAATTGGATGGCGGAGCAGGACTGGTGCGACGGTAGTGTCGCGACCATCGGTATTTCATGGGGAGGTATAACTGGTTTACAGTTGGCCCAGCGTGCACCGGAACCACTGAAGACTGTAATTGCGTTAGGGGCGACGGAATTTCGATATTACGACGATGCTGGTTACTACATGGGTTGTATGGTGGGCCAAACTATAGGATGGGCAACCATGATGTTTGGTTACAATTCCCGACCCCCTGATCCTGCATTGCAAGGAGACAATTGGCGTTTGCTGTGGCTAGAACGCCTGAACCAAACACCCCATTACTTGGAACATTGGTTAACTCATCAGCGTGAGGATGACTACTGGCTGCGTGGTTCGGTTGGTATCGAATACGACGCGATCAAAATTCCAGTTTATGCGGTAAGTGGTCACGCAGACTGTTGGCCAAATACGGTTCCACGATTGCTACAAAAATTGTCTTCGCCAACCCGTGGCCTACAGGGAGCATGGTGTCACCGTTATCCTCATCTTGGTGTGCCGGGTCCAACGATAAATTTTCTCGAAGATGCGGCCCGCTGGTTCGATCACTGGCTGAGGGGCGATGACACTGGCATCATGGATGAATCGGCCTACCAAGTGTATGTACAAGATAGCGTCAGACCCAAATCATTTTACGACCACAGGCCGGGGAGATGGGTTGGAGAACCATGCTGGCCGTCACCCAATATCGATACGCAAAAGTTTTATCTACATTCGCCTAATGTCACATTTGGATTAGGCAAGATCAAGCAACCAGGGCAAGTGAGTATTTGTTCGCCACAAAATGTTGGTCTGGGGTCGGGAGAATATATGCCCTGGTTTGCGTTCGGACCGGCAGATGAGTTGCCTGGAGATCAACAAGCGGAAGACGCTGGATCATTGTTGTTCGATTTTCAGATTGATGAAGAAGATTTATGTATTGTAGGGAATCCACAAGTTGAGCTGAGTTTGCAA
The DNA here is from genome assembly GCA_035593235.1 of Phascolosoma agassizii. Classification (NCBI taxonomy): domain Eukaryota; kingdom Metazoa; phylum Annelida; class Sipuncula; order Phascolosomatiformes; family Phascolosomatidae; genus Phascolosoma; species Phascolosoma agassizii. The sequence goes on from JAVJHY012094398.1 coordinate 11,361, forward strand.
TCAGATCAACCTCAGGCGCTGATTGCCGTTCGACTTTGTGATGTATGGCCCACTGGACAAAGCACGCTCATTACCCGTGGCATTCTTAATTTAAGCCAGCGTGATGGAAAATTAGCACCTTCAATCCTAAGCCCAAATACAATTTACCGAGTTACGGTAAGTCTCAACCATGTTGGTTACACCGTGCCATCAGGCCACACCTTGCGTGTATCTTTGTCTACCAGCTACTGGCCCATTGCATGGCCCTCTCCAACTAATACTACGCTGATGGTGGATACTAATAATAGCGTGTTGAAATTACCTCTCCGGAGCAACCACGCCGATGACGGAAAGCTGACCAAGTTTGGTGAGCTTGCCCCCCTAAAACCATTGCCGACAACACAAATTAGGGATTTCAATCAACAACGAACCCACAGAGTTGACCCAACTACAGGAGTCCATGTATTTGAAATCACCGCGGACAATGGAAAGACTCGATTCGAAAATAACAGTTTGGAAATGGCGTCGACAACATTACAGCGCTACAGTATCCAATCTGATGATCCAACTTCTGCCAAAGCTGACTATGAGTGGGAATGGGAATACAGTAGAGGAACCCAATGGCACACTAAGACGTTTACCAGAACAACAATGACTTGCGATGACACACATTTTTTTCTAGAGGCGGAATCAATTGCTTGGGAAAATGGTATTGAAGTGTTTAGGAAACAATGGGATAAAAAATATCTCAGGGATCACTTTTAGTGATCTCGATGATTTTTGAAAATCAGATCCTATTAAACCTTTTCTATGCAATTCTTTTTTAAAGATTTAAAAAAGATTATTGTCTTTACCGTAGTTACGATAGTTGTTTCCATCGGTTACTACATCTATGCTCGTTCGCAGTACCCGCCAACACCAGAATGAGAAACATTCTTGTCTGAGATAGGCAAAGGTTTTGGTGAGGTTAGGCTGTGGCTCCTTGTATTTATCTATGCCCGAACGGCAATTAAGTTGTTGCTTGGGAAAGGAGCGCTATCAAAGCGGATATTGCCAGATTATTCGCCACCTATTGATGCCGGCCCATTCCGCAAGATAATAAGATTATTAGATCGAACACATATTTACTTTGGAATAAGTGCTGTTTCCATAATAATTTTGCATATTGTCTTGATGGGAATACCAAAGCATATTTTATTTTTCCCGGCAGTATTGATACTGGTAATATGGCAAGGCGCATTCGGGCTATTTATAAGCTGGAGATACACCCCAATAGAATTAAAAAAATTGTCTTATCTTGTCCATGCACAATTGTTTACAGGCGTAATGATTGGAGTGTTTGCTTATCTGGGGCATGTGTTTATAGATAATTAATGTTGGACTGAGATCGGGGTCATAGCTGGATGGCACTTACTTAGGTGTAATAATTTGAATACAACAAAGACTGTGTCATCCCGCATCGATCGCCGTGTGATTGATTTGAAATTAAAAACTCAGTTTGCGGCCATTCGAGCAATGGATTCCGGATCAAGCCCGGAATGACCAAGGTGGAGGGCTTTAAGTAAGCTCCGGTAGAGTCAGATCACCCGTCCCACTTGACCCTAGACGTAAACTTCACCTTAAAACGAATTAAAGCCCACCATGTCTACTGCCGTTTCGACGAGAATCGCCAACGCGTTTTCCGGTGCACTTTGTAGTTAGCGCCACCGGATTCACAGGCTTTGTCGCAAACTTTGTATTGCGAATTCCGAGCTGCATATGATTGCCACATTCTGGCCGAATCATTTACCTAGTCGTTATCGACAATAAAATTCTGTTAAACCAAGTTCCAAAACTTTTTTATCGGCAGCTATCCTTTTTTCTGTCCTGGTAGTTGGGTGCCCGATTTTTCTACCAGCAATTTTGCGATGGCGGAACCATCTTCTCTACCCAAGCCCTTGGCCGCGGCCTCGGAGAATAATGCGAATGCCGCTTTTGATAGGGGAGTTTCCGATCCTGTTAGCTCCGCTTCCAAGTTAACAATTCCAAGATCTTTCACGATTGTATCGATTGGAGACCTTGGCGCGTAATCTCCATTTACAATATGGGTGCCACGATCTTCAAACATCCAAGAGTTGCCAGTGGAGTGAGTGATCACCTCATATAAGGTTTTCAGGTCGACATTATTATTTGCTGCAAGTGTGATTGCCTCTGCGGTAGCAGCGATATGCACGCCAGATAGGAGTTGGTTAATCATTTTGATTTTGGATGCCTGACCTGCTTCTACACCTAGTTGGTATACCTTGGCAGAAATAGCGTCTAGCATTGGTTCAGCAATGTCGAATGCTTTGGCATTGCCGGAGGCCATCACGGTCAAGTCACCTCGTAGTGCTCTGGCCGGTCCACCCGATACCGGTGCATCCAAGACTTTCATCCCCGAAGATTCCAGGCGCTGGCCAATAGTTACTGCGGAACTTGGCGGCATTGTGCTGCAAATAATAAATAGGGTATCAGGGGCAGCAGTGGAGACCGCGCCTCGTTCTCCAAATAATACATGTTCAGTTTGCTTATCATCGACCACGAAGGTCATCACCATCGGCGCGTGCTGCGCAGCTTCGGCAGGGGAGGGGTAGGGCGTACCGCCTTCTGCTTCAAATTGGTCCAGTACTCCAGGTCGCAAGTCAACGCCATGTACGGTAAATCCTTCTCTTAGCAAAGACAAAGCCGCCCCCCAGCCGATGGAGCCAAGTCCGATCACGCAGACATCAGTGATGTTCGACATATTTTTTTGCCTCATGTAAAAACGAATTGTTTCTATTTCCCATTGTAATGCACAGAAGCTAGATTAATTAACCCATGAATTCTCTATATATTAGGCTAATGCCCAAATTGGGGGTAATTCGTATCGAATAACCGGGACATGCAAATCTTGATCAACTCTAATAATGTGAAGCCAGCCCTAGACGGCTACCCGTACGTTCCAATAAGTCGCTTTTGGTGCAATCACGTAAGCGTCTTGGTAAGGCTCTGTGGCTTTGTCCATCACGCCGCTAGATTCATTCTCTTTGACGTCAGCTTCGCTGGCCCACAAGGTAACTGAGCGTGTTTCCCCAGTGTTTCTATCTGAACACATGTAACCACCACGAAAGCCGGCCGCCTCACCGTAGTGCGCCACCTCTTTGGGCCAACCATCGATTACACGCTGCATACGCTTCGGCTTCAGTTCAACTTCCAAGACGCGGGCGAAGCCAATGTCACCTGGATTGCCCCTCACCTTGGCGCAGACTCCAAGGGGATGCAATTCCGGCTCGCTTAAGCGAAGGTGTGCGATCTGTTTGACGCTGACACTTAATTGTTGCGCCGTGTTTACAAGCATTCGCTCTTCGGTGTCAAACACGACCACCGACAGTGTGTGGGGGGAGTCGTTATCACGAAGGAACAGACCCTGCACCAAGCCTTGGTATCCACTGACCACTTCACGCCAAAATTGGTCTACTTCTTCGAACGCTTCAGGCTTTATATCGACGTAGTTGATTCGTGCATGCATGGCTTGGAATTCTCCAGGGAGATTGATTGTAAATAATTCAGGATGAGGTCTCACAATACACAATTTGCAATAACTGGGACACCCATTCAGAGCTAATTAACGCTTATAAATATTCCTGTCCCATTTTTTGATTTTTTCTACGTTATTTAAATGCCATATACCTTTGTCATTCTGGACTTGATCCAGTATCTACTAACCTGCTTGTAATTGACCAGGACCGATACATTACAATTAATCCCCCCAATCCATTTTTCGCAGTGTGCTAGGACGGCGAGTCAAATTGACAACACTAACCTGGAAGCAAAATGTCCGTCGATAGAATTACCCGATTCGCAGCTACAGATATGAGTCAGGCAGCAGATTTCGCCGAATCTATGAGAAGTACCCTTGAAAGCGCGAACGCTGATTTTATCGATATCGTTTCTTATGGAAATGGCAAAGGTGTTGTCATCGCAAAGTATCCGGATCAAGCGACAATGGAAGCGGCCACTGAGATCGCTAAACAAGCATTCGGTCAAATGGCTGAAGCTGGAACCATCGGTTCCGATTTTATTCATCCACACCAAAGTGAAGCTTTACAATCGTTCTAATTTCCTCGATTTTTTACGGCCTCAATGTATTTAAACCGCGGTCGAATCCACTCTTTTACACGTAACTAAGCTAAATGACCTGTCGTAACGCACAAATATGTTCTTTACGCACACCGCAACATCCCCCAATAATCTGAACACCGCGCTCAAGCCAGCGCTTTGAAGCCATGGCGTAATCTTCTGGAGAAATTGTATCGTCGAATACAGCCAAGCCGTCGTCTTTGAATTGACAGGTGTGAGCGTAAACTCCGATGGCGCCTTTCCAATGTTTCTCTAATACATCCAAACAGGCATCAATATGATCAACTTCAGTATGCATAATATTGATCAGTGGAATATTTTTTCCTTCAATGGCGGCGAGTGTATTCACCAGAGATTCACCATTCAGCAAACACATTTCTCCGTCAATGGGCTCTAGCGATAAGCCTACCCAAACTGGTAGACCACTGGCCCTCGAACCATCAATACAGGCGATTAACCGATCAATGTCGATCAACATTTCAAGCATGATCAAATCACAGCCGCCCTCAGCCATCAAAACCGCCTGATCTCTGCTGTTCGCTTCAAGTTCTTTTAGTGAAGGTTTATGGTCGGTCCAGATCCAGTGGGTAATGCCGCCGGCAATCAATACATCCGGCTTGGCTTTATTTTCTCTGGCTTCCAGGGCCAGACGAACCGCTGCATTGGTCAACTCCTCGAAGCGACCTTCAATGTCGGCTGTGCGCATTGCGTGGCGCGAAGAGCTAAAAGTGTTGGTAATAATAATTTCAGCGCCACAGTCGATATATTCTTCATGTATCGATCGCACGATATCTGGATGGGACAATGCGGCACCACTGTTCCAAGTATTGACAATCTGGGGAACGCCACGTCGCTCACACTCGGTGCCGGTTGCTCCGTCAATTAAGATTCGTTCGCCGCTATTTATTCGCGCAATAAGTGATTCGTATCTAGCAGTAGTCATCGTTATCTAAATTGTTTAAGGATCGGGAGTCGGAGGACAGTATCCCTAATAAGTAACAAAGCAATTGTGTGAGGTGATGCACTAAGCCGAGATATCGACTTATCATGTCAATACTAATGTACTTACAAGGAAGTAGGTCATGGCCAGGAAGGTACGTCTAGTTGTTTCGCACTATCCCCATCATACTACGCAACTTGGAAATCATCGTCAAAAATCATTTTTTTGTCATGACGGTATTAACTATTATATTGAGCTGATATCGGGCTCTGTACAACGAACTAGAACTGAGGTTTGGGCATATTGTTTAATCATTAATAATGTCCATTTGATTATGGTGCTTGTAACAGAGGATGGATTTCGAACCATATTGGATGAGGCACACCGTCGATATATAAAGCATGTGAACTTTCGTCAACAACGGCGCGGTCACTTGTGGCAAGAACGGTTTCATTAATTCGTAATGGACGAAAACCACCTGGTTGCTGCAGCAAGAGATGTGGAAATAAATCCGGTTTTGGTGCAGTTAAGTGATCGCCCGGAAGATTGGTAGTGGCCCAGTGCACGAGCGCATAAAATTGGGAAAGATGACACTCTAGTACGGATAATCCGATGCTCGATCGTATAAATAGATGGGGTGGTTTTGTTATAGATAGCACTGCAACCGCACATTATGAAACCTTGAGGCGCTTTACGCGAACTGGTGGCCATTGGGATGTTTATAGGTTGTAGTAAAGCTGGAGGGGATCACAGGAAGAGAATTAATGCCTAAACGACCTGATCGACAGCCGAGGTTTTGTATATAGGTATATTGCCCCTATGTTGTATTAACCTTCACTTCACTTTAGTTGTGAACGGTTGTTTTTATTCCCTATCGCTCCTCTTGAGTTAGATATTATTCTGCTAAATTTACAGTTAAACTATTTACACTAAGAAGGTCAATTTCTATATAGCTGAAATTTCTATAAAAGTGCTATTTTTGAAAAATTAATTGATGCGATCATATTTATTACTTCCTGCAAAACCATAATGTTACTCAAGCACCCATTTACTTCCCTAGGTAGTCAAAATATTTTGAGTTTGATGCAGCCGATAGGGTTCTTGATATTATTTGTTTTAGAAATTCTTGTAATTAGCCTTGCTTTAGATGTACGGATCTTGCGAGAGGAGTCATGTAATCAATTATTTTGTTGGCTCTCTTATTCCGGAGATGTTGTGAAAGTAGTGATGGTTGCGGTAATTATTTTTGGCATTGTAATAAATCGCGGGTTTTTCAGTTATTTAAATCAGTTAATTCTGTCTCAAACAACTTCACGTCGGCACTGGATGATCACACAGATTGTGATTTTTGTGGTTTTTTATTTTCTCAGTCAAGAGATTTTTAATAATAGTGATGGCGACCCTAGTACTGCACTTGGCTACTTTTGGCTTGGAACAGGATTAATTTGCGGTCTACTATTTATACTTGCGATTGCGCCTGCGGTGTTTTGGACAAAACTCATATTTAAAGAGAAAATTCCAATTTTGGTGTCTCTATTCATTGGTTGTTTTACCTATGCGCTTACCACGCTAACGGCAGATTTGTGGCACCCACTAAGTCAGGCTACTTTCTTTGTATCTAGCTTTTTTCTCGAGTTTACAGGCCTGGAGGTCGTAAGCGTTCCAGAAAAGCGATTACTAGGTGTTGAAGACTTCATTGTGAACGTTGCGTCATCATGTTCGGGGTACGAGGGGATTGGTCTCATTATTGGGTTTTCTTCTGCTTACCTCTACTTCTTTAGGGGTGAGTTTAATTTTCCGCGTGCTCTCTTACTATTTCCGATAGGAATTACCTGCATCTGGATATTTAACTCAATTCGTATAGCAACGCTGATCTACATAGGTCACATTTGGTCGCCTGAAGTTGCCGTAGGTGGGTTTCACAGTCAGGCAGGATGGATATCATTTATTGTTTGTGCGCTAGGGATATTATGGTTAGCACATTCGAGTAGTTTTTTCGCTAAAGAACACAGTGCAACAGATGAGCCAGCTGAGATAGAGAGCCCCGCACTCTCTGCTGCTAGTTTAGTGCCGTTACTTGTTCTATTGGGTAGTAACCTGGTTATCAGTGCCCTAACTGCAGAATTTGACTACCTTTACCCAATAAAAGCCATTCTTTTGTTAATTACTATTTTGTATGTTTGGAAGCAGGTGGCAATTTTCCCGTTTAAGTTTACCCTGGAACCGATTCTGGCAGCCTTTTTAGTCAGCACCGTGTGGTATTTACTGGTGCCAGTGAATCTTGAATACAACTCTACATTCCAGGCTTCGCTCGACGAGATGTCAGATGCGACCCTAGCTAGCTGGTTAGCTATTAGAGTGCTTGGGGCTGTAATACTGGTACCGATTGCTGAGGAATTGGGGTTTAGGGGGTATTTACTATGCCGATTAGATCGCCAGATGGTTAATTTAAATGGGCCCCTGCATGCATCATTGTTTGCAATTATAGTATCGTCGGTTGTATTTGGATTACTGCATAATGGCTGGGTAGTGGGCACCATCGCTGGAGTGGTATACGCCATATTGCGCGTTCGCAGTGGCCGAATTGGGCCGCCAATTCTTGGACACGCCTTGACCAATGCCATACTTTGTTATATCGCCTGGTCCCAAGGTATGTGGCATTTACTTTGACACCTAGGTGAAAACGATCCAGAACAAAAAAAAGCGCTGCTTAATATAGCAGCGCTCCATTATAAATTGTGAGCGTCTAACGTGACTTTAGATAGATAAGCTCAAATTGTTCATGCTACCTTCTTACGTCTCTTATCTCGAACCAAGGCACCTAAGCCCATTAGAAGGAGCACCGAATGAATCGCAGAAGAAGTGCTGATTTCTGGGACGTCGTATGTGGTGACTACACCCCCAGTATCATACCAGCCGGCATACTCTACATTATAAGAATCGATGCTACCATCTCCCTTTGTTTCAAATTCCCCAACTGCTGGATGATACCAAACACCTATCGTTTCCCCGAAACTAGTTCCGGTCCACTCATCATTAGATCCTCCAGCGCCCTGAACATTGGATACATCTAAATCAAATGTAACAGTTCTTGTAGTCGCACCGTCCCCCTCTGATACCATCAGAGAATTGGCATAGATGGCAATTGGAACGCTACTTTGATAACTAGTTGAGTTATTTTCTCCGTTGTATTGATACGCCCAAGTGGTTTGATTTTCATAATCCATAAACAAAATAGCTAGGTCTTCCTCATTTCCTTTCGGATTTGGACCATGACTGAGCACCATCCAAGAGCTATTCGCCAGAGCGTCGTTGTCTTGGTTACGGTTTAGTGTGAATGTTCCGAGTAGATTCTCGGTAGTATCGTTATATTGAACAGTAAAATTTGTAATATCGCCCGCACTGGATGACCCGTCAGGATTTTCGATATTGTGTGTGTAGAGTGCTGCTGACGCCGAGCCACAAGCCATTGCATATACTAGCAACGCACCGGTTGCTTTATGTTTTAGATCCATATCTTCACCTCTGAAAGTAAACTTAAATTTTTAAATTTTTCCGAACGCCTGGTTTTCAGTGTCTATCGGAGCAGTTCACCCTTCAAACGGGATAATATCTTGCTAAATTGCATAATGCAATATCCTTTATTTCGAAAAATATCGCTTAGAAACCAGGATTCAAGGTGAATAATTATTTAAATATACAATCTTAGAGTACCTCCACTGGCCCCACAGTGCTTTGTCATTCTATCCCATTAGGGATATAGAGTGGGTGTGTTCGTATTGCTGAAGTCCGCATTGATCCGGGAAGCAGGATATCAGTGCTCTATGTCAATGTATCCTATTGCACTGCAACAATATATGCGCCAGGTATTGTACTGAAGTATGGCAAGGAGCGTAGATTCCCTGAGGATTGGATCCATGAATTTCGTAATAAAGCTGACGATGATACAGTCAACACGATACAGTCGACGGTCAAAGCTTTGTCCATAGGTTTACCGTCCTCGTTTCTCTTGGTATTCCATGTAGATGATTTGTGCATAATAAATTTTGCGCTGTATGATCAGTGATATGGTCACTAATCGTTATAAAGTGAATCCCGACCATCGCGCAAGCGAGCCGCTACAAACCACAATCGAGCCATGTCGAGCTGCTCGAAATGGTGAAATTCCGATTGTCGATCTCGGGGAAATGTGTTGTGGAGATAACCGCGCGATAGAGAGGTTGGCACAACAGGTGACTGACGCCTGTGAACGTATAGGATTTTTCTATGTGATTAATCACGGCATTCCCCGATCAGTTGTTGTAGAAGCCTTTGTCCATGCCCAACAGTTCTTCGAACTCCCAGAACAGGTCAAGAAGCGTGTTACCTACAATAATATTCAGCGTGGGTACAAAACTCAGGGAATAATCACCATTCCGGGGCATCCACCGGACCGTAAGGAAGTTTTTGATTTGGGTGTGGAGCTGTCTTCAGATCACCCCCATGTGCAACAAGGTCGACCATTGCATGGCCCCAACCAGTGGCCACAAGATCCGATTTTCCGTGTTGCGATGGAGGCGTATTTTTCACAAGTGAGTTCTCTTGGGCATTATCTTTTACCAATTTTCGCTACTGCGCTAGACCTCGCGCCTGGGTTTTTTGACCCGTTCCATCGAAACCCGTTTATAACCTGGCGCATCATGCGCTACCCACCTGGAGCCGGTACGCCTGGACAATATGGAACGGCGCCTCATACCGATTTTGGCACACTAACGCTGCTTGCTCAGGATAGCATCGGAGGTCTACAGCTATGCCTTCGGGATGGGGAGTGGATTAGCGCCCCTATTGTGGATGATTCTTTTGTTGTCAATATTGGGGATCTGATGGCCTGCTGGACCAATGACCGATTTACCTCCACCCCCCATCGAGTGATCAACAGTTCTGAAAATGATCGTTATTCAATACCGATGTTTTTTAATCCTTCATTTAACACTGTGGCGCAATGTCTGCCGACTTGCCAGGATGAAAATAATCCGCCGCGTTACCAGCCCATTCATTACGGCGACTACCTGACGAAAATTTATGGTCGGATTTTTGCGCCAGTGGAAGAATAAAATCTGGGGATGCGATACACGTTTAATTGGAGGGAGTTTATAACTGTATGATGTTCATGGAATTCATTGGTATCATTCGAAAATTCAAGTCTAAAATTGTTACCTACAATACCCATTATGCAATAGGCAAAGATAATCAATACGACTTGAATCGTATTGTGGATGCGGTAAGAGGAGCAGACATTATCGCACTTCAGGAAATTGAACGTTATTACGGACCACCTGATGGCCCATCGCAACCAGAAGCAATTGCAAAGTTGCTGCCGCATTACTACTGGGTTTTTGATGCAGCATTTGATATAGATGGTTGTGAGGTGTCAAAGGATGGCACCATTATTAATCGTCGTAGACAACACGGACAAATGATATTGAGCCGTTGGCCGGTCTTGAGTAAAAGGTATTATCCATTGCCTCGCATCAAAATCGACCATCGATTCAACATGCAGATGGGGGTTATAGAAGGTGTAATCGAAACACCAATTGGTGCATTACGAATTTACAATGTACATTGTGGGTCGGTATCCAGTGAAGAACGACAGCAACAAGTTCGGTTTATACTGTCGTTAGTTCAAGATTCACCTGAGCAAGGTGGCTCATGGACAGGGTCAGCGGTTGAAGATAGCGAAAGAGATTGGTCTGCCGGTTTGTCCCAGCCAACTTTGCCCGAGAGCGCAATTGCGTTGGGCGATTTTAATATGGAAATGAGCAGTCCCGAATACGAGATTCTTACTCGTCACAATAATGCGGAAAATCAACCATTACTGAGCGATATGATGATGGCAAAAAATCCGAATTGCGACGCCTTGACTTGGCATCCAAACCCGGGAAGAACCGATGACGACCCGGCGGCCCGACTGGATTATTGTTTCTTAACGCCAGACCTTATCACCCGCACAAAATCTGCATGGATAGACCAAACCGCTGATGGATCAGACCATCAACCAATATGGATCAAAATGGAATGAGGTGGTTTTATCTGCCTCTATTAATAGTAAATACCGGGACAGTCCATGCGGTTATTTGGAGCCGATGTATATTCGCCTTGTGTCGCTTGATGTCAGCTCTTTACAAAACCAAGCTTTTTATCAACAATATTAGATAAAGGTTGCCCGGCTAGGTATTTTTCAAGATTGTTCTTAAACATCGCAATCATATCTTGCTTAAATCCTTCGTAGTCTCCGGAAATATGCGGTGATATGAACAGGTTTTTGGCATCCCACATAGGGTCTGATTGTTCCAGCGGCTCGGTACAGAAAACATCGAGCATGGCACCGGCAATATTATTATTTTCCAGTGCGGCAATAATATCTGGTTCAATTACTGCGGTTCCACGACCCATATTAATGAAGTAAGCATCAGAGCGCATTGCATCAAAAAATGCTTTATCGAAAAAACCAGTAGTGCCCGCCGTCGAAGGCATGATGCCGATCACCCAGTCAAAGTTCCCAATCACCTCAGTAATGTTATCTGAAGCATAAATCTCTGCAAAATCAGCGTCTCCCGATCTTGCCTTTCGGCCAACGCCATGACACTTTACTCCAGATGCACTCAAAACACGGGCGAATTCTCTACCAATACTGCCAACGCCAATTATGAGTGCATTACTCCCCTTTAACATTCGAGTCATTCGATACTGCCAAGTCTTGCTATTTTGATGTTCAAGGGTGGTTTTAAAATCCTTAGTCACCATCAGCATATAGCCGAGTACTGTCTCCGCCATTTGCCGATCGAAAATACCGCGGGCATTGGACAAGATCACATCACTGTTTCTCAGGTCGTCAAATAAAACACCATCAACTCCGGCACCACACCATTGCATCCATTTCAGATCTGTTGCCTTGTGCCAGTATTGTGGTAGCTCACGATTTTTAAAATCCCAGAGTAGCAAAATTTCTGAACCTGGCAATTCCCTTTCCAAATCTTTTCCATCCTTAGCAAAGGCAATTTCAATATTTTTAGGCAGAGAATCGAGACCCGGAATTTCACTGGCGGATGCCGCCCCTTGCACAAGTAGTTTCATTTTTTGTGTCCCGATTTAGTAAAGAATTGAACCTAGATGATAATACGAAAAGGCAGTAGGGTGATTGAGACAACGTGATAGTTAGTTTAATTTAAATATCATGTTTACACACGTATTCATAACATGGGTTAATATAACTGACTATATAGCTAAGCATTTATTGATCTGACACTATTGTATTCCCGGGCCAGCTTTTATGCGTAAGTTTCTTTCCGATCAACAAGTCGCAGACCTTGCAGAGTACGGATTTGTCTCGCCTGTTCCTCTACTAGAGCAAGAATATTGCAATTTCCTGTTAGAACGGATTACTTCATTTGAATCCCGTCGGCCTAGCGATGTCCCATGGGCTTTCGATATTAAATGTAATTTATTATTCGACTGGGTATACCAGCTCAGTACGCACTCAAAGAAACTGGATGCAGTGGAAGATTTGTTGGGGCCCAATCTATACAACACTGATTCGGTTTTGCGGATTAAGGAGCCGGGCACATCAACAGCTTATGGCTGACACAAGGACGCAGCACGAATTAACGTCGAGCCCTGTTTTCTTAGCGTTTATGTCGCATTGACCGGTTCGTCTCCAGAAAATGGGAGCCTGCCAGTCATTCCCGGATCTCATAACAGCGTATTGCGTTTCGAGGTGAGCGAAAACAAAGCTGGTCAGGCATGCGCAAAGTCGCACGTGCTTTGGATTTTGCGGAGGATCAGGCAGTGACCCTTACATTATTACCAGGCGCTGGTTCTGGACCACTAGTTCGTGGTGTCGATATATGGAGGCACTTTGCCCAGGAGCCCACGCCAAGGGGCGATTGTGAGGATGCAGATGTTTCTCATCGTCGAGACATTCTGAATCGTTACCCAGAGAATCCGTTGCTGGGGCCACTGGCGCCCAATGAAATCCCTCAATTTCCTGACTCGGATCTATTATAAGTAAGCTAAAGGCAGCAATATGGTATGGCCTGGTATTTCTTGGATTCTTTGCGAATCTCATATATTGACACGATTTAGGATCCAGTCAGTTGCGGACCTCGTGTTTGATAAATCAGAAGGGGCAGTTTTTGCTGATGGATCCATTCTGTGGACTGTATTATTCTTGTTCACGTAGTTCATTTCTAAATCTATTTTAGGAGATGCGGTGGGTAAGGGCATAATACTCATGATTGTAGGGTGTGGTTTGCTGACAGCCAATGACGCTTTATTGAAATCTCTGGTGAGTTCACTTCCGGTTGGTCAGGTTATCGGTATCCGAGGAATCTTCGCGTTGGGTTTTGTACTGCTTCTGGCACCTTGGGTAGGTGGTGTTGCCAGGATTCGTGCCAAAAGTCATCGGGACGTTCTGCTGTGTAGTGGTTTGCTGATTTTCAATATTGTTGTCTTCCCATTTTGTTTGCCGCACTTGCCGTTGGCTGACGCGATTATCCTCGCTTACACTAGCCCTATTTGGGTTGTTGCATTGGCGCCACTGTTGATCAAAGAGAAGACTTGCTGGCAGCAATGGGGCGCAGTATTGATCGGCTTTGGCGGCGCCTGTTTGGTTATCAAACCGGGCGGCAGTGGTGTGCATTGGGCTGTTTTTCTGGCGTTGGCGGTTGCCTTCATTGTTGGCTTGCGCGACATCATTACACGAAAAATTGCGGCTCGGGAAAGTGCACTCTCAATTGTCGTATACACCAACTTTTTATCGATTCTGGTTGGTCTACTGTCCATCCCAATGGGTTGGATTGCTATCAATACCACTCAGCTTAGCCAGCTAGCACTATCGGGTCTGTTTTTTTCCTTAGCACAGATAATGATGGTCGAGGCCTTCCGTCTTGTTGAAGCAACTATACTTTCGACATTCAAGTATTCGTCGATTCTATTTGCAGCAATTTTTGGTTATCTGTTTTGGGGTGAAGTGGTAGATGTATACGTTTGGGCCGGCGCCGTATTTATTATATTGAGTGGCTTGATAATCGTGCGCTATCGTCAAAAACCAATTCCAACCATCTCTGAAGTTTTACCCCGCGCAGCACGTTCAAATGACTGAATAAAGATTGTGTCAATTATTTCGTATATCCTGCAGATTAATGCACTGACACTAATGGAAATGATCCCTGGCGACTGAGTGCGAGTCCTGCACTTGCTCGCGGTTTAGCAAACAGTTACTTTAGAGGTTTGGGATTTCTAGAACTGGTTTCACGATCAACAAGTGTAACTTGAAGCACCATGGTACGTGCTCCCTATCCCGATTAGCTGCCCGGATCATCATGAATATTGAGCAAGAAATTAAAAATTGGGATGGTAAGTCTTCAAGCGATATAGCTGATATATATGATCGCTATGGAAATAATGATGGTTTTGTAGAAAAAATTATCCATTGCTCCGGTGTTACAACTCTTCAAAATGGTGCTACTTGGTTGTTAAAATGCCACTGTGAAGTCGGCCAAAATGGCCAGAAAATTCAAAAGTGCCAAGCCTCGAAAATAGTTGATCTGTTGCCAAGCTTGGAGCATTGGGAGTCGAAACTTCATATTCTTCAATGTATACCGCATATGGAAATAACCAGTACGAAAAAGAAAGAGGTCGAGCTCTTTTTAAGGAAGTGTTTAACTGATAAAAACAAATTTGTTAGGGCGTGGACCTACAATGGGTTCTACGAACTATCATTGCAGCATCCGGAGTATGTGACTGAGGCTAAACAATTTCTTGAAATGGCAATGAGAGATGAATCTCCATCTGTAAAAGCCAGAATTAGAAATATATTGAAAAAAGCCTCTAACAAGTCAAGCAAGAGGGACGCGTAATCGGTACCCCTTCTTGAGCCGTTTTAAGTCTGTAGAAAAAATGTGTGGGTTTGTCGTGCACTCAAATGAGATTTAATGCATCAAACTATTAAAGAAGAGCATCATAGTGAGCACTTTTATAATGAAAAATGTAACTGAGCCTAACGCCAAAGTTTTTCTACAGCCTTGTTAAGTTTGATGACAATGAGGTTAACTTAAATGATTGAAGGTGAGTGTTTTTGCGGCGTTGTCAAATACGAGATAGATAGCACGCTGACCAATGCCAGGGCTTGCCATTGTTCTCGTTGTCGAAAAGTATTTGGCGGTGCATCCTCCGCTTTTGCTGAAATCGCTGATGCACGCAAGTTCCGGTGGAGCGCTGGCGAAGATAGTGTCAATCAATACTCATCTGAGGAGGAGTGGGGGCTTGGTTTCTGTAGCGTTTGTGGTTCAACTTTATGTGGTCTATATAAGGGAGCTGTTATGGGTATAACCTTAGGTACAGTTAATGGTGATCCAGGAATTGAAATTGAAAGACACATTTTTGTGGGCTCAAAAGCACCTTGGGATCATATTGGAGGCCCTGCAGAACAATTTGAAGAATGGGGTTGACGCATAACGAGAACTAGAATGATTGCATGCTCGATTTTCTCGCAGCAACTTCTTAGAAGCAAAAATTCGAACCCGATCTTACAATTTCACCAATCTAGTTAAGATGTTGTCAGGCAGTCATTGTCCGAGTTTTGCCCAATTCAGCCATACGCAATCTTGGATAAATAACTCACTTCCGAAAATCAGATTCCACGTATAAACCAGAAAGCGGACATTGTTAACATCTAGCCAACCGGTGAGCTTCTGCGAGTCCGACTGTAGCGTAGTGGACCAGCCCCTGTTTAGTGGACACATTGAAATGTCTTAAAATAAATAGACAGGAGATGTGTAATGACAAATGCAAAGAAGTACAAACGTTATAGTACGGAATTCAAGCGAGAGGCTTTAAAGCGTGCCAGTGAAGACGGAATAACAGATAAACAGATCTGTGAAGAACTAGGAATCAGTAGCCGTCAGCTGGGTCGATGGAGAGATGAGTTTCGATTACTGGGTAATGATGCGTTTCCAAAGCAAGGTCGGCCCCGTGATGACGAAGTCGTTCGCCTGAAACGAGAGTTGGCGAAGGTCAAACAGGAACGTGATTTTTTAAAGCATGCGGTGGTGTTCTTCGCCAAGGAGTCGGAGTGAGGTACGGGTGTATCGACCGACATCGCAATACGTATCCGGTGAGTATGATGTGTGGTGCGTTGAAGGTATCGAAGAGCGGGTATTATGCTTGGCGATCCCGAGCTGAATGTGCCAGAGCGATTACAGATCGATCATTGACCGATTTAATACGCCAGATTCATCGAGAAAGCAAAGGCGTTTATGGGGCTGTTAAGGTTCGTCATGAACTTAAGGCGCGGGGTGAACACCATGGGCGCCACAAGATCGCAAGACTAATGCGCGTCGCAGTCCTTAATGGATGTCCCACTAAACGCTTCAAGGTCTCAACCCAATCGCACCCTAAGCACCCCAAGGCGACGAATCTTTTGCAGCAGGACTTCA